>BMAO01014337.1:0-18875 GCA_019973975.1 Trichonephila clavata
TTTAATTAATACTTCTATTTTTTTAAAGGAATTATTTCGTTTATGTCACAAATTTATTAAAAAAAAGTTCAAAATTTAAAACCTGTTAAACTTTTAAAATTCTAAACATGAATAATTTTTAAGTTTCTGTACAACAGAACTTGCAAAAATTTTGTACGCATTGATAAAAATAACAAAAAAAAAAAAACCTATTTAAATCCTTTAGTTTTTCATAATATCAAAGCCAGGTGTTCAGAGTATCTTACATACAATCCCTAGTTTTGTATTGTTTAGATAACAAATTATAATAGAATTTTTAATGTCTGAACTTCAGTTTCCTTCAAAGAGAATGGGAACAACAAGATCAAATTTTTAAGCTTGAATCTTTGGCCAAAGAGAAATGAAAAGCACCTGGACAAATTTACAGTTGACATTTGCATCAATAAATAAATATAAAGATCCATTTTAAATTCAAGTTAAAAAAATATCTATTTATGCAAAATCCCTTATCATTTAGGTTCTGTTATAGAGATTGGCTGAAGAACAAGTAATTAAAATTTGGACATTTTTTGTAATCTTAACCATACAAAACCAGGAATTTTATATTAGCTGCACTGAAATTCTGCATTTGAATTTCGAAAAATATATTTGTGTATGTATCTCGCGTACGCAGTTGAAAAATATTTACCATAAATACTAATAATTCTTTGGATATTTAAAATTTAAAATTGAATTTTTAATATATTCCACTTCTAATATTTTTCATTTATTCCGTAAATTTCATACAATTTGGTTGAATGAGTGAGTGAATATTAACGTCGCTCTGTTCAGCTATACTCGAGAACTTTTGGCGACGAACCTCGTCATTTTGAACCATGGTCAAGTGACGAGGATGACACCTGTGCTAGCACCTCTCCCCTTCTCCTAACTACCACACCACACCAACAGAGGGACGTTTCAGCTCTCGACAGATTTAACGTGCATCGTGCCCCTACACGGCGGCTCTTCAGTGGTAATGAGCTAGAACTCATGATACGCCAGCCACGAGTCCGTTACCTCGAAAAGGTTTACCTGTTTCATTAAAAAGTTCTAAAGTGAAGAAAGTGGAAATTATGGCCTTCCAAAAGGGAAAAATGTGTGTTTTGAAGTACAAGGACAAAAAACCCCTGCATATGATTAGCATTTTTCATAACACTGATATGATGGAAGTGAAAGCTAAGAAACGGGATTCTGTGAAAATGAAATCAAAAGCAGCGGTGTTTTTATAATACCACCATGGGTGGTGTTGATAGATCAGACCAGTGTCTATCCTACTATCCTGTTGCCCGAAATCAACAAAGGAAATACTACAAGAAGATTTTTCGACATTTGTTAAATCAAATTGTGTGGAATTAATTCCTTCACTATCTATAAAAAAAATGGTGGTATTTTAAATCATATTGGTTTTCGAATGAAACTGATTGAACGATTGATAGAAGAAGGAAGTAGTAATTCCGATTCTCGAAACTTTGTTACCTCTGAAATTTCTGAAAATGTAGTCCGTTTAATTGGAAGGCTTGAATGGAAATATGTGCTTCATAATGGCTTCATATGTGGAAAGTGACTCTTCAAGAAAAACAAACCACCACGAAAATGTGTCGTATGCAACCTTAAGAAAAATGATAACGGAAAACGCATTCGAAGAAAAACACGTTTTGAATGTAAAGACTGTAATGTTGGACTGTGTGCAGCGCCGTGTTTCGAAAAATATCACACTGGGACAGTGCTATAAACGACGTATATCAATCAATCAATGACGTATCTATCAATGTATACAAAAATCCTTTTTCTTAAAATTAACAGTTTAAAAATAATGTTTTGAACAAATATATTTCTTTTTGCCCTCTATATGCATATGTACACTTCTAGCTTCAGTAATGTACAATTGTTTAGATAAACTTTTGGCTTTGTAAAAGGTATTTTGCTTTGACTAAACATTTTATAGCAAATTTTAATAATATTTTGTATACATCTTTGATAATTTTTGCTTTTTATACCTGTTTAAATTATTATTTATAAAAGTTTCTTTGCAATTGTTTGTAAATTGAACAAAACCTTTTCTTACACAATTATGTATATTTGAGGATGAATTCTGATTTATTTTATATTCAGTAGATACAAATTTTTTTGTAAATTGCTTTTTCTGTGCAATTTTATTTGTTTTAAAGCATGCATATTTATATAATGAAATTTCTAACTATCCAAATTATGTCGGGCTTTTCTCCATTAAAGGCTTTTAGGATTTTAGAAATCAGCTTGTAATTATTCATTATATATTTAATAAGGAAAAATATTTCCATATATAAATAAATATTTGGTCCCGTAAGTATATAATTGTTTTTAGCTACAGTTTGTAAAATGTATTGGAATTAGTAGTGGGACCGGAGTTTTACAAATTATGATTGTTTTTGACTGCACTAAGTTACATATTTATATTTCATTCTTTTTACATTATGAGTAGAAGTCATAACAGTTCTATAATAGTAAAATAAATTTTTGTTTTATATTCAAAGTATACTATTATATTGATTCTGAAAATAATAAGTTAGTTTGACAAGCCATTATTTAACAATTTTAAAGCATTGAACATTTTTGAAGTTTTTTAAAACTTTTATAAAATACTAAATTATTAAAAATATTTAATTATTGTAAATGATTTATATTTCTTAGATTATTGGAAACAAAAAGTATAGAATTTAAAATCTATTTCTTTGTTGGATTTTACTAATTATTTTTATAGCTAAACCTGGAAAAACACGAAATTTTTCAAATATTAACTTTAAGATTTTTAAAAAACATAACTGGAGCTCCCAGTCTTAAATCCAAATGAGCTTTTATGGATCATATGTTTGGGAGTATTTACAAGATATTTCAAGATTAGAAGAAAAAAAAGCGTTTGGGATTAGAAAACACATTTTCAAAATTAAAAGTCTGAAAAAAACGCATTTATAAAATTTGGAAAGGCATAAAACAAAAACTAATAGTGTCTGTAAAGCTCTAATTTTTAATATGTTATTTTCCAACTTATGTTCTACATCCAAACACTACTTGAAATAATTATGACTGAAAATATCTTTTTTAATTCAAAGTATTCTTTTAAGCAATGTTAATAACATTTGTTACTTTGATAGATTATTCGGTTTCATCTTAACCTAATATTTTCACAGGAGTTTTAAATACACAAAACATTTATACACACAAAATAATAAAGATATAAAGGTAATCCCGAAATCACCAAGTTTGTAAATAATGTCTATTTTTTTTCTAAATCGGGGTAGTTTAGCAAGTTTGGGTTTTTGTTGCATGACTTGAAAATACTAAAGTAGTACTACAAAATATTTACTATAATGTAGTTTAACATTAGGGAAATATTTAGTTCTTTTTACAATATTTATATTCAGAACATTTACATTTTGAAGTCTAATTGTAACATCATCTGTGAAAGCTGGATTTTAGATTCATAAATTTCAGTCGCGTATTCCTTCCCTTTCAAATGTTATTTCTCACAGAAGCCTGCTTACATTTTTGTCATGGCATTTTCTCAGCAGGAAAAAATTAATGAAAACAAAGAAAATGCTTTTAAATTATATAAATTATGTGTACAAATAAATATAGTGGTCTTTAAATCAATCTTAATTAAGTAAATGTGAGAGAACTCAAAAGCTTCAAAACATAGCAACAGAAATGATTTTAGAAATTAGAATTGCAGTTAATACCCATTTCACACGAAAAAGTGGCTTGTGTTCAAAAATATTTTCAATTAATTCAATTTAGAATTGCAAAAATACTTTAAAGTGAATTCAAAACTAAAATCAAATCTCTGAAAACTTTAAATTTCTTAAAACCTAATTGGTTTTCAGGTCGTCTGGAATGTATGCTTTGTCTAAGATCCAGCCTAGAGCCTAGGCTTTTTTTACAGTTTAAAAGTATCCTAAAATGATACGAGAGAGATCCCAGTTCAATTAGAGAGAGCTTTCCAAATATATGGGCCACAAAAGTTTTTTAAAAAAACCTGATGTTTTTGTTATTATGCCTTAAATTTGGAAAAATTCTCGACACTTAAGAGAATATTATTTAAAAACCAAAAATTATAATCCGTTTTTTCCACATGTGTAATTTTTTTTACAAAACTACCCAAAATTTTTAATATAATAACATTTCAAAAGCAAAAGGTAGGGTTTTCTTGCTATATAGAATGAGTTATGAGGATGATGAATTTATACTGTTAATATTTAAGAATAAAATAACAATTTGTAAGGTTCTAATCCTGGAATTAAGGATACATCTCTAAATGTTAAAATTGCTTATAAAATTTCTTATATTATTAATTGTCTGTTAATTTTACTTATGTAAAATGTTCTAAGTGTACTGTTTTTAAAAGACAAAATTAATCAGTAAAATATCGTTGCAATGACTGAATTGAAAGATGTAGTTACGGATGACAATTTCCCATTTATAAATATATGCGAATATGCATTTAAAGGATGTAATACTAAAGAAACAGAAAGATGAAAATGAAATCTGAACAGAAAATGGGAAGAAACACACTTTCGCATTTAACACATTTAAGAAAAATATATTTCCTTATTAAAATTATTGATTGAAAGTGTATTAAATGGTTCCGACACAAATGCTGAAGTGGGGAGAGTATTATTTTATTCTTAGTGCAAGTTGTTATGAAGAGATTTGATTTATGCAGAAAAAATTCATTCAACAGAAAAGTATAAATTTAAGGATTAAAATTTGCATAAATTAAAAGTATTAAAACCTCTCTTTAATGTTATTTTAAATTAAAAATATAATAAAATGCAGAAACCCCAGTTTTAATGTACAAGTTTCTTCATCGTATATAACAGAGGTTCCCAAACCTTTTTGTCTCATAGACCCCTTGCCATGTTTTTCGGTTTCGGGTAGACCCCTGCCTACCCTAATATTAAATTTTTGCAAATTTATCAACTTAAATGTCTTTTTGATAATTGGTGCTACTACTTTCAAAAAATTAAATTTTTAACTGTAATGAAGTATAGTTCTGCGTTTAAAACTTAAGAAGCGCATCATATAATGAATTAAAATTAAAACAAAATAACTGAACAAATGCTTTTAAAGAGAAGGATGAATCTGGTGTTTCAATAACAAATTTTCAATATTTAATATCAATCTTGTCAGGTTTAACCCTAACCTTCCTTTTTCGTAAGTGCCTACTTCTTTCTTTCTTTTCCTTTCTTTTTTGTTTTGAGTTTGGAAAACTCAGTGAAACTCCCCCTCGCAAGGAAAAACACATTTAAAAACTTTCTAATGATATTCCATAATTTGTGACAAATATCAGGTATGTCTTTTTAAAGCCAAAATTACTGACATTCGTTTCTATAAGATCTTCATTAGGACCTATTCTAATCAGTTCCTATTGCAATATGACACTTTTTTTTTCAAAGCGACTATTTGAAATTATTGTCTACTGCTGTATTACTAAAAAAAACAATCTCAAACTTAGTTTCAAAATCTGAGTAAGGGCATTTAAATGTTAAACGTAGGTTAAAATGTCCTGACAGACTGTGACAAATTAAAAAAATTCGTGACGTTCAATATTATACTTATTTAACTTAATTTTGGAAAAAAATGCTGAAATATTCCTTGTATATAAAATTTATGTTCTCACCTAGTATGGTAGTCACCTTTTATGTTGTTAAACTAACCTCACTAAATTTAGTAAACGTTAAATTGGTAAAATCTGGTTCCCACTGGATCAAATTTTTTTAAAGATTAACGCCATGATCTAGTTTAATGAGAACCACGATCATAGAACCACGATCATAGTTTTTCTATGTTGTTTATCCATGGAGATTCAGAGGGCGCATCTGCAGTCACTCTAGCTCCCCGAATGGAATGGCGGTCTCTGCGACTGGCTTGTGTGGCGGCCTCTAATTTCAAGGCATATAATAGGGCAGATTTTAGGTCCTGAACATCTGCCATTCTTATAGCCTTCTGAATTTCTCCATCCTTCAGTTCATCCACGAAATGTTGCAGGGAAACTATTTCTCGCACATTTGCTGGCTGGTCGAAGAAGGCCAAGTTGGCGAGCCTTTCTATTTCGGAGGCATACTCCTGCAAATTTTCTCCGGTTTTCTGGAGTCTTGTTTTCATCTGAAGGCGTGCGTAGTCTTTGGAGTATTTCTGGCCGAACCGAAGATCCAGAGCATTATAGAGGGAGTACAAATTTATCCGCTCTGTGTCAGGAAGAGTCTGCAGTATTTCAGCGGCTTCTCCTCTAAGGAATGCTGCAAGCTGATATGCTTTGACGCCTTCAGTCCATCCATTAGCATCTGAAATTATGAAAAATTGAGTTTTGTATACCTCCCAGTTAGTTTTTCCGTCATAGGTGGACAGTTTCACCAATATTGGAGAGGCAATTAGAGGTAGTGAAGAAGTAGACACAGTTGCTGGAGCATCAGGCACAAACTTGATTTCATTATTCTTGTTTTCACAAGTTTGAAGTTTCTTTTCCAGATCTTCCATTTTTTGTGACATGAGGCTAAAATTCCCAGCCACTTCATCATATCTTTCTTCGACTTGCTCTTTAATCTTTTCTATTTCCTTTTCCATTTTCCCTTCAACAACTCCAATTTTCTCATCCATTTTTTCTGCTATCCTGTCTTCCACACAGTTAATTTTTTCCTCAACACTGTCTATTTTCTTTTCTAGGGTAGTTCTCAGCTCTTCTTGACATTCCTGCATTCTCTCCTTCAACTCTTCTTGGCTCTTCTGCATACTTTCCAGACCTTTCTGCATTTCTTGTTGGCCTTTCTCCATTCTCTCTCTAGTCTCCTCTTGACTTTTCTGCATTTCTTGTTGGCCTTTCTCCATTCTCTCTCTAGTCTCCTCTTGACTTTTCTGCATTTCTTGTTGGCCTTTCTCCATTCTCTCTCTAGTCTCCTCTTGACTTTTCTGCATTTCTTGTTGGCCTCTTCTAGTCTCTTCTTGGCTTTTCTTCATATCTTCGATTCCTTTCCTAGTCTCTTCTTGGCCACTTTTCAAGGCATTAATGCCCTCCAAAGAGCCTTCAGTTGCTCATCCATCGCTCTTGTTATTGGCATAAAATACCAACTTCTGACACTAAATTGTAACGTAGATCGGAGTTCGAGGATTTTATGCAAAAGCAGTCGTAAGCAACAAGACAGTTCTTTGCGAGCGATGCGTATTTATTAGCGTAAATCAATCCTTAAAAATACAGGATTCAACAGCAAAGTTCACTGAATAAATAACAGAAGGATTTCACACCTTCAACAGCACTCAGACACAATAAGCAGTGTCTAAATACACGTATGTAAATGATTATTCACAAGCACAGCCGAGCTGATTAAGTTCAAGGCAATCGCTAATCAAAACAGTGCTCCCTACTCGCTGGTTGAAATCAGACTGACTGTTGCGGCGCGTCTCTCTCTATTTATAGCAGAGGCCGAAATTTCTGGAAAGATACGCTCGCCCCACAGATCGTGAAATTAATGGATTTTTCTACTAGTTTCTAGAAGAATCCAGAGGGTCCCGAACTCGCCAATGTCGCCAACTTGGTCGCCAAAAATGATGCCAACTTGGCTCTATCGCCAATATTTCGCCAAGTTCCCATTGATTGCCATTATAACGTAAGGGACGGCTTGCTTGTGAATATTACAATCTTAACATGAAATAAATATAGAGTAATATAAAGGCATTGCACATCCAAATCTAAATTATTTACATTATTTTATACAAAATTCGTAACAATATATTTAATTGCGCTTTGTAATATTTATATATTTAATTACTTATTTCAATACTTATTTATTTAATTGCTTACTACAATACTTGTACATATAATTATTTATTTAATACTTATATACTGAGGTTATATACTCATCTACCTGTACAAGAGTAGAAAGTAAAATATTAATAAAAATGCAAATAAAATTTGAAGAGCAAAACTTTATTTTTTGGTCAGCAAATGGGTTATGATCGCGAAAAAATAATAAACAAGCAAAAATATATTACCTTTGAAATAAAAATAGACATTTTATAATTAGAAAAGCAAAACAACAGTATTTACTCAGAAAATATAATTTAATAAAAAAGTACTAAAGCCAGTGCCGGATTACTCATCAGACTGAGTAGGCAAATGCCTATGTGCCCCGTGCTTTATAAGGCACGCAAGAGCTTCTTCTTCTTTTTGTTAGTGCTCCAAAAACATCCGGGAGATGTGTGTGATGTCAAAAGCACAAGTCTGCGACATTAACATCGTCTTGTATCCAATTTAAACATGCTAAAAAACTCTATTCTTCAAGACTACTTCTTCTAAAACTACTTAATAATTAATTATAAAATAAATTTTCTGACTTTCTGAGAAGAAAATTTGTCAATAAATTTGGTGAAATCAATTTTTTCTGATATTTCGGATTCAGTAGAGAATGTGTCCATATCTGAAAGCTTTTCTTGTGCAATATTCCTAAAAAATCCTGGAAAAAATTCTAAAATATATACCTTAGAATCAGTAGTGCTCACACTACTGATTCTAAGGTATATATTTTAGGTCTGTATTATTGTATATTAAGGTATATATTCTAGGGTCTGTGGAGCTATTTAATAACAAACTTTATTTGTTCTGTATGACTAATATCCGGTGTAGAGTCAAGAATTATGGTGTAATATTTTGCTTTTTTGACAGTGCGTGTTATATCATTACGAATAGATTCGGCTAAATTTGTAATTATTTCATTTTGAAAATGCTGTCCTAAGTAGTGCGGAATACGTGTTTTGTTATTTTTGCTTTTATTGACATGATTAAGGTGTTCTGAAGTAACTGGATCAAATTCGTTTTGTTATTTTTGCTTTTACTGACATTATTAAGGTTTTCTGAAGTAACTGGATCAAATTCGGCCAATATCTAAACTGTCTGTAAAAAATACCATTATCTCAACTTCATACAAGTTTCTCAAAATGCCAAAGTTTGACTGGCTAAAAATTATATTTCAGCAATCATTCTTTCAATGATGGTTCTCGCGCGCCATCTCTTTTTTTCTCAATTGTATACATTTTATTGTGCCCGTCATTGGTACAATTTTTTTCCAGCCTTGTCTTTAATACGCACTACGATCTTATACAAAGTTTACGTGTTTCAGAGTATTTTCAAGATTATTATAATAATAAAAAAATACTTTATATTTCTTATTCCAATAAAATTCTGTCTTTTAGCTGCCTGCATAAATGTCGTTTCGGGATATTTTCGATAACATTTGAATATTAACACATGAAATCTTACTTGAAAATAAATTTATAATAATTCTACTAAATTTATTCCTCTTTATTTTAAAAAAGAAAGTAAACATTGAAATAACTAACATATTATTAACCTAATTCACAAACTTTAAATATTCCGAAAGAATTTTTTAGAAATAAATTTTCGATACTTCGATCAGTAATAACATAATTATTTATAAGAATATATTGCTAAATTAAGAATAATTGCATAAAACTAAATTTCTCTTGATGTATAAAGAGAAAGAGAGAGAGAAAGG
Source organism: Trichonephila clavata (assembly GCA_019973975.1). Classification (NCBI taxonomy): domain Eukaryota; kingdom Metazoa; phylum Arthropoda; class Arachnida; order Araneae; family Nephilidae; genus Trichonephila; species Trichonephila clavata. Next base: position 9,561 of record BMAO01014337.1, read on the forward strand.
GAAAAAACCCCATCTAAAAACACATGTGTTACATTGATATAACATGGTGATTCAGAAAAATGATTCATAATTGTAACCAGAAAAAAATTAAATAAAAATTTACAATAAACAAGACAAATGAACCGATTTTTTAATGTTGGGTACATTAATGAAGGATGTGCATGTATCGTACTGGAAGTGGAAGATTCCATGAAAAAATTTAGCTTCAATTAATATTATTTCGATTTAATCCAAGGATGAAATTTTACAAACCATGTACTTTTAGCTATATCTATGGATACGTATATACAGAATAATTTCATTGACATTAAACGTAACTAGTTTTCTTTTAACTCGGTAATCCTTTCAGTTAAAATCGTTACGTGAATTTATTTATTACATAAATGTATACGCATATATATATATATATATATATATATATTTTTTACCGAAAGAGATTTTTTAAAATTAAATATATTATTTTTATAGTCCCCTTTTTCATGAAGGCAAATACAATAAAATATTCCTTTTTAATTTTAATAGGGTAAACATATAGTAGTACCTTCCAATAAGGAACCTTGTGTTTGACACAATATATCCTAGAGCCAGAAATTTAAACCCACCAAACCAGACATTGAGTATTTCGTCATTTAACGATAAACAAATTATTTTAATTAAAAATTCAAGTCGTATTAATCTTTAAATAAATGATATAGAAATAAGTACCTTAGTCACACGTTTTGTTAAATTTGAACTTCATGAAAAATGAAAATTCTTAATAGAAAAAGTTTAATTACTGTATAAATGTTTGAAATGAGCAATAAAATCTTGTATTTACAGAAATTTATTGAAAATATTCCGTTGTACAGATATTTTTGAAAACCTGTGCATGGTGTCTGCCTAAACCAGCATTTTTATTTCTTATAAAAATGCTTTTGGTTAAGCCAAAGAAGACGCGCCCCCACAAGTTGCAATCGCTTTATTGCATATTCTGTTTTGTCTCTAAATCAAAGCATAGAACAGACAATGTTGCAATTTTTTATTTCTCTATTTCTTTCCTCTGTTAAATTAAATTGTTTTATTAGGAGAGCACTATGTTTAATTTAATTGAAGAGAAACACTAACTTGTCTTCGAAATCTTAAAATTTTGCAAAAAAGAAATTAGAAACATTTTTCAGTGTCACTTAAAAAAAATTCCCTTAATAAGAGGTAAATATGCGAGACCCCTATTCAAAGAGACAGGTAACATTAATTGTGTCTTAGTCGGAGGTATACTTTACATGAGGATATTTGTGTATTATTTTAAGACTTAAAAAATACAAATTAGTTCGAAATTAAAAACATAATTACTTGTTGTTTTTTCAAACGATCTAAATGTAAGAGATTGAACTGTGTCAATTTCATCAGGCCATTATATTTTCGAAAACGAGCCTGTTAATTGTAGAGATCACAAGCGTTTATTTTAACTTTAAATAACAACATTCAAGATTAGAATGAAACATCTCCTGAGGATCGTTATGTTCCGAAAATTCTTATTGTCTCTGTCCCCTTTAAGTTAGCTGACACTGGACAACATGTGGGGTGGGGGTAAAGAATGTCCTTTGTAATCCACTCGGAATGCGGAGAAAGTTACAGAAGAAAATAAAAAAAAACATATCAAATTTCGTGAATTAACGTACACATCAGCCCCGATTCCTTCAAGGTTCAACAAATAAAAAAACCGATTTTAAACGTACCCAGTACTGAATAAGAAAATAAGATACATAAAATGAAACACCAGTTTCTCATTGCTTAAAATTTTTTTTAAAAAAACTGGAAATTGCGAAGAAGATAAATTGAATACCTATTTGAAAGTAAATGTCAAAAAGCCAGTCAAATACTTTAATTTATATGCAAATGCAAGTAATATTTTACAGAGATATTTATAAATTATAAAAAAAGTGGTCAATAGTTTTTTAACAAACATAATTTTTAACTCTACATAAAAGCAGAATATTGAACTGCAATTTGCCGAACACTGCTTTCGACAAAATATTGTTTTGTGCATATTTGTCACTTTTAACGTAGTAAAACCAAATACAAAAGATAATCGTTTGCCCCTGTATCGGGGGGCCCATATACTTGCTACAACAAATCGCCACGCAGTGTAATTTTTTTAAAGAAAAAAATATAGAGTCGTTATAAATTTTACTAGCAGTAGTCGGCATTTCAATTCAGTCTAAAATAAAACTCCAGGCATTTAAATAAGGTGCCAGGTTTGCAAAGTATAAATAATAATATTTCAAAAAAATATTTGCTTACGAATTGTTTCGAAACAAAAAAAAAGTATTTTTCAAATTTGGTCCAAATGCCGTTCCTAAAATTTGCCGCCTCGGACATGGGTCCAGTTTTCCCAGCACTAGAGCGTCTAACATAGATACAATAGTAAACACGGTAAAGGTCTATAAGTGGATTAGATCTTATGAAATTAATCTCGAACTTGGAGTATACATGTAAGCGGACAGATATTTACAGATCAGGATTAGCTTTTAATTTATGTTTTCCTTTCATTCTGTTTTTAGTGCTGTGTGGTGAATTACTTGATTCACCTGTTTGATTATATGGCATCCGGTTACAATTAGATTTTTTAAAAAAGAAAACGCATAAAACTAGCACTACCTTTAACTTAGCTTTTCTAAGTTTTGTTACTTTTAACATAGTAATAAAATACCATGAAGTTCCTACTCCATAAAATTAAATTTAGAACTTCTCTAACACTAATTCTACTATGTGAATATTGAAGTGTTTTACAAACAGACTTTGTAATGAAAATCATTTACTCAAAAGTCAAAAGAAGATGCAATATTTTTTCTCTTATAACTTAATACACGAAACTACCTTTTGATAAAGGTATAACTCACTAAAAAGGAAAACAAGCATTGTTTATTAGCGTTGTAAAACCATAGGCAAAAATCGTTTCTTTCCCTTATTTTGTTTTTGTAAATTGTAAGGTTATTATTAAATTAAAATTTTTCATTGCCCCAAATTCATATTGAATTACAACATAATTAAATGAACTGTATTAGGTATTTTCGTAAAGCAAATGTTGCAAAAATTCTTTTTGAGACACCTTTATTAAGCATTGATTCACAGTGACGCTATTAAAACAAAACAAACTAAAAACAAAAACCTCTTTTTTAATGCGATATAGTCGGGTCCAACACGAATTTTGCTATAAGATGAAGGATGTTTGTAACATATGCACTAACTCTGTGCACGGTCAACACACTATGCACTTACATTCTATTTTTCTTAAATTATACTGTATTATCGGAAAATTGGGACGATTTTTCAATAAGTATTTAAAATACAGCAAATTTATTCGATTTATTTATTTTATGAGTTTTATTTTGAAAAATTTGTAAAAAATGTTGTTTGATTGAAAAACCATATATGGCCTGCGGCCGCCCCTTGGCAAGGCCGCCCGCCTGCGGTTCACGCGATGCACACCTGCTAAGATCGGCCCTGTGTGTTCAATAATGAGTTAACTGACTCGTAAGATTTTGAGAGTTAATTTTTCATGTTTCAATATCTTTTAATGCTTTGTAATAACATTTGTGCCCCAATTTAAAAATAGTAGATTTTGATATATATACATACATGCCCCTGTCTGTATATCTTTATAACACAAACACACACCGGCTGAGATTATGAAACTACGAAATAAATTATTACAAAATATATACCAGTATATATAAATAAACACGTAAACAATATTAAAACATATCATAGTAAATGTAAATAACTGATTATTAAAAATAAATGGCTGTTTTTCAGTATTAATCAAAATCACAGGGTTAAGTGAACATTTTTCAAAATTTATCACATTAACTAGTTATTAATTACCAATTAAATGTGTTCAATGTATTTAATAAGTAATTTCCAATTTGCGTGCATTTATGAAGTTTTGAATTCACTCGTGATTGTTTTAATTCAACTAATTTCTAAGCTGAGACAGATTCATTACCATTGCATATAGACACATAAACATTCAATTACAGTTGAAATTATAATATATTATGCCTAATTATTCACATTGACCAAACTTAACTAGTAATTATCGATAATATTCGATTAATGTAATTAATGAACAATATTTATCACCTTTGATAAAAAACATTGTTATTTTTAATAATAACTGGATTTTTTAAATTTTTTTTTACTGTCGTAACTATAAAATATTTTTACACACATTCATATACAGTCGACTCTCGCTAATTCAAATCTTCGATAATAGGAACATCTCGCTAATTCAAAATATATGCTCAGCCCCTAGAAAAACTCTTGGTATTTCGAACTAAAACAATACATTTTGGTAATTCAATATTTCGAAGTAAAATCTGCGACTGTCTAGACTACATCACACGATAATTTGAAGTTATCTTATATAGCTCTCGACAGTTCGAACACTTACTATCATTTAGATTCCTGTATATAACAGGTTGAAGCTTACATGTTTTGTGTTGAATTGTCTCTGCGTGTACTGCTTGTAACGTAGCCCCTTTGATGACCATCTGTCTGCATTGTTTCTTTGTCCTCAATCAAAAAGACACTTTTAATGCTTTCCTTCTTCAAGTAGACGATAGACTAGCCGTTCTTGTCTGTCGTCCTTTAATTTTCGTAAAAAACGTGACATTCCTACAGAAAATATGGTCCGATATTGTGAAGAAATGCGTAGGATTGTGTTTTTACGTCTGAGTGACAGGGATTTTGACTCATCTGTGTGACTTATGGCATGTGGCACCAAATAGTGTATGAAGTGGACTGGATCCTGAGAACCAATGATGTTGGAGACAGTGTCTAAGGGAACCGATAACAGATTAAACAGATTTTTTGTCAATAAAAGATTAATTACGTACAGCATGTATTCTTTTAATAATCGTTTTTAGTATATAAATGTGATTTTTATACAGGACTTTTAACTTCTGTACAATCTTTGCATTGTATAATATGTACTTTTAAAAAATACTTTAAAACATGGGCTCAAAGCTTAGGCTAACGCCAGGCGTAGAATTCTAGCCCTTAGCCGTGATGAATTTCGTGGACCTTGATCTGATGTTACTGTCGATCAGGTGGCATAATCAACAACAACATCAATACTTTTATAAAGAATTAATTTTTACTTTTTAGTTCGATTAACCATAAAAACGTGTTTCTTCGGTTTTTTAAACTATGTTTTTTTAAATTTTTTATTTCAATCTACAATAAAAGCATGTTTTTCTTAGTTTTTTAAACTATCCTTTGATCATTGATGAATTAACCTTCATTATGTCTGAGTTTAGCAGTTAGAACATAAATCATTTTTTCACATGTACGAGTCTTTTTCCTTTTTCAGGAAAACTTTTTTTGTCAGAAATTGCTGAAAATCCCTCTCCTTTTACACATAAAGATCACTTTTAGGGTTGTAACTTAATCTTTTACTCGATATATCTGGAAATGGTAAAAGGAATTAGTTGCCAAATCAGGAAATATTTAAACCTGATTATTCTGATTAGGACATTATAGCAAAATTATGAAATTATAGCATGGTCATTAGTCCTCGACAATTCTTAACATTTACTAAAAAAGTTTAATTCACACAAAATGTTCCAATTATTTGAATGTAATCAGATCAGATTCATATTATGATTTACTTGTATATTAACAGTTATTTTTGCTTGCAGAAAAAATAATTCCAATATAAAAAAGCGTTTTCGTTTAAAAAAAGAGAGAAAAAATACATGCAGAAAAAGAATTTTTATTTATGCAAGAAAGAATTACATTATATTTTAATAAACAATACATAATTGAGAGAACCATTGTTTTTAACCCATAACAACTTGCATGGATTGGCCAACGGCTGCAGCAGACGAACCAACAGAGCTAAAATCTACTTGTCCTACGCTGGAAGAACTGAGAATATGGATAAGAGATGAAACAATTTCCAACAAAACTTGGATTAAAACTTCGCTATCTGACACTCCAGGAGAAGATGCGCCAACTTGGGCAAAAAGATCCGAAATAACAGATGGCAAAGCTGCAGTATTCAAGTAACCTCCAGATACTAAAGTTGACGCTGCAGCAGATATTCTAGAAGATGCTTCTGCAGAGCTCAAACGATATGTTGTAGAGGCAACTGTAGATCCCACACCTACACCTGCTCCAGCAAATGCTCCTGCTCCGGCACCGTATCCGCCTTGAACGCCATAGCCTCCAGCATTAGCAGCTCCTGCTCCAGCTGCAGCTCCTGCTCCAGCTCCAGCACCTCTTCCGTATCCACCAGCGGCACCGGCACCTGCTCCAGCAGCAGCTCCAGCTCCGGCACCATATCCACCCTGTGCGACGTAGCCTCCAGTACTACTTGCTCCTGCTCCAGCAGTTGCCGCAGCACCAGCTCCTGCCCCGTAGCCACCTTGTCCACCAGCGGACGAAGTGGGAGCGTAAAACACGGCTGGTCCATAAGATGTCAATGTTGTAGTGACCGAAGAGGCGGCACTAGAAGCAGCGGAAGATGCAGTACTTTCACTAATAGAACCGGAATTAGCTAATACATTTCCTATAGCGGACGAAATGGCATTAGCGTATGCAGACGCATCAGAAATAGCATTACCTAGTGTTGAAATATATCCACTAACAGCACCAAGTAAACTGTTCATAGCATTGGCATCAAGGCCAAGCTGATTTCCAACATTCTGCGCAACGCTAGTAGCAACGCTTACAGCCTGATCAGTAGAAGTTGTAGAGCTAATCATTTGAACGAAATCACCTGATGAAAGCAAATTGGATGAAAGAGATTGCGCAAAAGCATTTCCTGCAGCACTACCAGCTCCGGCCCCAGCCCCAGCTCCAGCACCTCTTCCGTATCCACCAGTTCCTCCGGCTCCTGCTCCGGCAGCTGCAGCTGCAGCAGCACCAGCTCCGGCACCGTATCCACCTTGTCCTCCGTAGCCTCCAGCACCACCAGCTCCTGCTCCGGCAGCTGCCGCAGCACCAGCTGCAGCTCCTGCTCCTGCACCAGCAGCGGCTCCGGCTCCAGCTCCAGCACCTCTTCCGTATCCACCAGCTCCTCCTGCTCCTGCTCCAGCAGCTGCAGCAGCACCAGCTCCGGCTCCTGCACCGTATCCACCTTGTCCTCCGTAGCCTCCAGCACCACCAGCTCCTGCTCCTGCACCAGCAGCGGCTCCGGCTCCAGCTCCAGCACCTCTTCCGTATCCACCAGCTCCACCAGCTCCTGCTCCGGCAGCGGCAGCAGCACCAGCTCCAGCTCCGCCACCGTATCCACCTTGCCCTCCGTAGCCTCCAGCACCACCAGCAGCGGCTCCGGCTCCAGCTCCAGCTCCAGCACCTCTTCCGTATCCACCACTCCACCAGCTCCTGCTCCGGCAGCTGCAGCAGCACCAGCTCCAGCTCCACCACCGTATCCACCTTGTCCTCCGTAGCCTCCAGCACCACCAGCTCCTGCTCCTGCACCAGCAGCGGCTCCGGCTCCAGCTCCAGCACCTCTTCCGTATCCACCAGCTCCACCGGCTGCTGCTCCAGCAGCTGCAGCAGCACCAGCTCCGGCACCGTATCCACCTTGTCCTCCGTAGCCTCCAGCACCACCAGCTCCTGCTCCGGCAGCAGCCGCAGCACCAGCTGCAGCTCCGCCACCGTATCCACCTTGTCCTCCGTAGCCTCCAGCACCACCAGATCCTGCTCCTGCACCAGCAGCGGCTCCGGCTCCAGCTCCAGCACCTCTTCCGTATCCACCAGCTCCACCGCTCCTGCTCCAGCAGCTGCAGCAGCACCAGCTCCGGCTCCTCCACCGTATCCACCTTGTCCTCCGTAGCCTCCAGCACCACCAGCAGCGGCTCCGGCTCCAGCTCCAGCTCCAGCACCTCTTCCGTATCCACCAGCTCCACCTGCTCCTGCTCCAGCAGCTGCAGCAGCACCAGCTCCGGCTCCTCCACCGTATCCACCTTGTCCTCCGTAGCCTCCAGCACCACCAGCTCCTGCTCCTGCACCAGCAGCGGCTCCGGCTCCAGCTCCAGCACCTCTTCCGTATCCACCAGCTCCACCTGCTCCTGCTCCAGCAGCTGCAGCAGCACCAGCTCCGGCTCCTCCACCGTATCCACCTTGTCCTCCGTAGCCTCCAGCACCACCAGCTCCTGCTCCTGCACCAGCAGCGGCTCCGGCTCCAGCTCCAGCACCTCTTCCGTATCCACCAGCTCCACCAGCTCCTGCTCCGGCAGCGGCAGCAGCACCAGCTCCAGCTCCGCCACCGTATCCACCTTGTCCTCCGTAGCCTCCAGCACCACCAGCAGCGGCTCCGGCTCCAGCTCCAGCTCCAGCACCTCTTCCGTATCCACCAGCTCCACCTGCTCCTGCTCCAGCAGCTGCAGCAGCACCAGCTCCGGCTCCCCACCGTATCCACCTTGTCCTCCGTAGCCTCCAGCACCACCAGCTCCTGCTCCTGCACCAGCAGCGGCTCCGGCTCCAGCTCCAGCACCTCTTCCGTATCCACCAGCTCCACCGGCTGCTGCTCCGCAGCTGCAGCAGCACCAGCTCCGGCACCGTATCCACCTTGTCCTCCGTAGCCTCCAGCACCACCAGCTCCTGCTCCGGCAGCTGCCGCAGCACCAGCTGCAGCTCCGCCACCGTATCCACCTTGTCCTCCGTAGCCTCCAGCACCACCAGCTCCTGCTCCTGCACCAGCAGCGGCTCCGGCTCCAGCTCCAGCACCTCTTCCGTATCCACCAGCTCCACCTGCTCCTGCTCCAGCAGCTGCAGCAGCACCAGCTCCGGCTCCTCCACCGTATCCACCTTGTCCTCCGTAGCCTCCAGCACCACCAGCTCCTGCTCCTGCACCAGCAGCGGCTCCGGCTCTAGCTCCAGCTCCAGCACCTCTTCCGTATCCACCAGCTCCACCAGCTCCTGCTCCAGCAGCTGCAGCAGCACCAGCTCCAGCTCCACCACCGTATCCACCTTGTCCTCCGTAGCCTCCAGCACCACCAGCTCCTGCTCCTGCACCAGCAGCGGCTCCAGCTCCAGCTCCAGCACCTCTTCCGTATCCACCAGCTCCACCGGCTGCTGCTCCAGCAGCTGCAGCAGCACCAGATCCGGCACCGTATCCACCTTGTCCACCGTAGCCTCCAGAACCACCAGCTCCTGCTCCGGCAGCTGCGCAGCACCAGCTCCGACCCTCCACCTTGTCCTCCGTAGCCTCCAGCACCCAGCTCCTGCTCCGGCAGCTGCCGCAGCACCAGCTCCAGCTCCGCCACCGTATCCACCTTGTCCTCCGTAGCCTCCAGCACCACCAGCTCCTGCTCCTGCACCAGC
>BMAO01014338.1:0-14658 GCA_019973975.1 Trichonephila clavata
TTCTCTAAACTTGATGAATTTTTATCATAACTTTAAAGCAAATAGATTAAGAAAAAATAATTTGAAATGCATTGCTCCTTCCAAAGAAAGATTTTTATAATTTCAGAGTTTGCAAGTGCTTTTTTCCACCTAATTTCCTTTGTTTTCCAATTAGTTCGAAATTACAAGACATATTTATTCCAAGATATACTTTTACCAGTCCATTCTCGATAAATAATTTATTTGCTTTCTTGAACATATCATTATTTAAATGAACACATTACCCTAAAGGTGACCAAAGTACCGAATTTTTTTCTGACCTCATTTTGATTGTTTGACTTCTCTATAATATGTGCACAAAATTTCGTAGCTCTATCTACGTTATTTAACTTTTTGTAACAGTATGTCGAAGTGAAAACCGAAAATGGAACACATGACGTCTGCAGTTTGCTCTTTCATTTCCTTCACTGCCCCGTAAAGGGTCAGGTTTAACTTAAAATTGCTTATTCACACATTCTTATTTTTCAAGATAATTCGTGCACACACACACCACCACGATTCAAGCTAAGTTCCCGAACTTAGCCTAAAACGTGAATATTTTTGTGCATTTTAGGGGATTTGATAACGTTTTTGTGTTACTGCTTATTCCCTTTTACTAAAAATCATTTATCCTAAATCAAATGCTTGGAGGCTTACCTTGGCGTAGCATTTTGTTACCGGGTGCAATTAATAACAGGCAATTGAAAGAAATGACGTTTGTAGAGCAGATAATGAATATCAAATTTTGTAAAGCCTATACTTACTACAAATATAGACTTGCAAAAAAGACTTCCGAAATGTTGAAGCATATGTACAGTTGTGATACATTATCTAGAAAGCACGTTTTTGAGGGGTAATCGACGTTTTAGGAAAGGCAGTGAAAGTGTCAAAGACTACGAACGCTCTGGACGTCCGCAGACTTCCTGCACAGCTGAAAATATTGAAAAGTTTCCACGGTGGAAAGAAAAAACAGGCTTCAAACAATGATGGGGCGAAAACGAAAACATCTGTTTTGCCCCATCCTCCTTACTCCCTTGATTTCTCCACCTGCGACTTCAGAAGATTTCCAGTACTGGCTCGTTGCTTTCAAGGTCGTCGATTCCAAGCTACAGGTTAAAAGTGCATCACTGGCTGAATTAAAGGATATGGCTAAAAATAGATTCCAGAAATGTTTCGATGGCAAAAGTGTGTTGTTTCTCAAAGGTCTAATTTCAAAGGAGGATGCGTTTCAGCAATTTAATTGGTAATATTTTTTAAGTTACAGACTTTAAGTAATATTTTTTAAGTTAACTTTTGAAACCTACCTCGTATTTAAAATGTGCTAAGATGTTTTTTTTAAGCAATATAAAATTTTGAAACATGGTTGTTTTGTATTATATGTTTGATGATGATTCTGTGCCTGGAATAAGGATTTTTGTGAATTGATATTTTTTGAAAAGATATAGCCGTTATTTTTATTTTTAATTGTGTAAAACATGAAAAAATATATTAATAAAAATATCATTCATAATACTAGTCAAATGCACAAAATTGCGAGAAATACTTCTAAGAATAATAAGAAAACTGTTCAAAAATGAAAAAAAAATATATAGTATTAGAAATTTTTAAATGTTGAAGCAGTTTTAAAACATTTATAATGTAAAATAATTGTTTAAAATGTTTTTCTTCTAAAATGTGTTAGCATTTACATATAAATTCAAATAAAAAAATTGTGCAGATTGACATGTCCATTTTTTTCTGTACCATTCGCTCCCAATTGCCACCGTTTTTTCACATAGTTTCATGCATACGTGTTTAGGGAGGAAAAGAAAAAGCAGAAATAAGTCAATTTTTCTCTAAAATAAGCAAATCCTTCGCAAACGATGTCAAAGTCAATTTTTTGCTTTCCAAAACCTTCGGAATAGTTGTACTGATAGCAGCCTAAATAAAAGAATCGTATTTCAGATGGGCGAATATATCCGCCTGGGACACATAACTCACCAGTTGAGAAAGACGAATATATACGCCGGTGGCGCTTAATTGGTTAAACAGGTTTTTGTAAGGCGATTTTTAAATGCGTACATTCCTATTCTACTTTCCGAACGAAAATATTGCTTTTAACTCTTTTTGGCAATTTTGTAATTACGAGCAGAATCGGGGGATGGGGGGGGGGGTAATTTTGTATGCTGACATATTTATTCAAAATAAATGACTCTACTTTTAGTAGGGTTGAATAAAGAGAAATTAAATTTGCAATCAAATTGCAGTCAAAAAAATTTAATAAATAGCAGGTGGTGCGAGCATTCAAAAGGTCCACGATTTTGGTTCCCAGCCAATAGTCATTATTAAATATTTTTCCAATATTTATTCCTAGAAAAAGGCCTGTTTTTTTTTCTTACTTGAATTTTTGTACAATGTGGCTTAAATGAATAATATTTTGAATAAATCACCAATAACAAGCATTCTCCGTATGTAACCAGCAGCCATATAATTAATTTTACAAAATATAAATTTAAAGAGTTAATATGTCTTTAATATTGAAAATATATGTATATTCTATTTTTACTTAGAAATTAATTTTATGTTAGGAAAATTTAGTTTTGTTGTTCGATATAATTTCATAACTCACTGTGTCATTTGTGTTATCGGCAACACACGCAGAGTCATTCTGAACTTAAAAAAGTTATTCTTTCTTACCTTTCCCAAAAATGACAAAACACATAGAATTTATTACAATTTTTTTTAAAAAAAATCCCACGGTTATGTCAAAATTGGTAGTAGAAGTTTAAAATTCGCAGCCAAATTTTTCGAAAATCAGTAAATAAAAAATGTGACTCGTTATTATTTGTTGCCCGTTATGCTTTAAAGTAACACCTGGATGCTCTTACTAATATACTTCGATATAAAACGCAATTTTACATCTTTCAAAGCCTGTCTCATCTTTTATTGATTTTTGATGATAGATATGCTTTTAATAGTAGTGGATACACATACTGTTTTTACTATAGTTGATACAAAATCCTCTTCAAGCTAAAAAAAAAGAAATTAAAAATAATTTCATTTCAAGAAAACTGTCAACACACAAACTTTATTTAATATACTAGCTTTCATGGCCCGGCGTTGCACGGGCTTATACCGAGGGTATAACTTAATCCCCATGTTAATTTCCTCCTTTTATTCTAACGCCAACACTTTTGTGAGGTTTCACGCGTACGATGTGAATGCATGTCCCGTGAGTGCGTGTCATGGCTTTGTTGCTTAACATTTTCCTTCTCTTCGCAAATTCTCGATCCTAGTACCACTGAAGACCCGCCGTGTAGGGGTGGATGCACGTAAAATATGTCGAGAGCTCAAAAGTCCTCCCGTTGGTGTGGTGTGGTAGTTATGAGAGGGGTGCTGCTCAGGTGTCGTCCGCGTCACTTGACCATGGTTCAAAATTACGCGGACCGTCCCCAAAAGGCCTCGTGTTGCTGAACAGTGGGACGTTAACATTCACTCAACTTCACAAATTCAGCACTTCCAATATTATTTTCCGAAATTACTTTGATTTCTTTGTTTCTTTCCTCTCCGCTTAGCCCTGCTTTGCACGGGCTTTTACCGACTGAATAACTTCACCCTCATGGAAATTTCGTGTTTCCCTCAGGCCGATAGCACTTGTGTGTGCGTGCGTGCGATGTGAGTGATTTCTTTAACAATCTCATAAAAACTCCCTTTTTTCAAAAATTTGTTTCTAACCCTCGAATAGGCAAACAGTGCGAATTTAAAAATCACCCACTCACTCTCCAATTCTTTCGTTTTACCGAGTGAATAACTTCATCCCCATGGAAATTTCGTGTTTCCTCAGGCCGATAGCACTTGTGTGTGTGTGTGTGTGTATGCGCGCGATGTGAGTGATTTCTTTAACTATGTCATAAAAACTCCCTTTTTCGAAATTTGTTCTTGCGTTGGTGTGATGTGGTAATTCTAAAAGATGGGTAATGCTCAGTGTCGTCCTCGTCACTTGAGCATGGTTGAAAATTTCGAGGTCCGTCACCAAAAATTTTCGAATAGGCAAACAGGGTGAATTTTAAAATCACCCACTCACTTTCCAATTCTTTCGTTGCAATTTTTTATTTCCCGGAAACGAAAATGTAGTCTTTTTAAAAATAGTTGTATGCTGAAAAAAAGACAGAAAGTATAATTTTTAAAATTACAAAATTTCACTACTATTTTAATTTTTGGAGTAAAATTGTGAGGATTTTTTTGAAATATTCGACTCGGGGGAAAAAGTTTCATGCAATTACCTTTATAAAAGAAGAAATTATTAAATGATTGATTTAAGTATTTTGAGTGTTTTATAAAATTTGTTCAAAAAAGTTTTTGGCTTTTTTTTAAAATCACTGATTCTAAAAGTTTTAAATTGAAAATTTCGAAGTCCGTCGCCAAAAAACTCTGGAGTAGGTGAACAGTGCGACTTTTTAAAAATCCCTCACTCACATTTCAATAACGGAGAAAATATTGGTACAGCAAGTTTGACCTTGGCCGCTGAGCGTTAAACAGAGGGGGGTGGGGAATAATAATGATTCTCGCGCATGCGCAAAGCCTTTAGAATGTCTAAAGTTTTCATTATTTTTGAGGGCTCAATTTTTAATTGAAAATTCCAAGTTTTCACATATTGATTGGAAACAACAATAATTTTTGAAGAAAAAAGTTACAAAAATAATGCTTATATTATTTCTCGCAAAAACTTTATTTTACGAAAATCACAAAAAAAATCTTTAAAATTCGTAATTTTTAAGCGAAATCGACACACGGGAAAAAATTTCATGCAATTTTTTTTTTCAATGAAGAAATTATTAAATGATTGATTTAAGTATTTTGAGTGTTTTATTACAATTCGTTCAAAAAAGTTTTCGGCTTTTTATTTTTTAAATCACTGATTCTGAAAGTTTTAAAAATAATTTTTATATAAACGCAACGATATTGATTCATATGAGAAAAAATCATAAAATATGCAAAACAGCATTGTTTTGTTAAAAAAAAAAGTTGTTTTTTTTCTATAAAATTCTTTAAAGAAAGATAGTTTTTTCCCGGAAACGAAACTGTAGCATTTTTAAAAATAGTTGTATGCTGAAAAAAGAACAGAAAGTATAAATTTTTCAAATTACAAAATTTCACTACTATTTTAATTCTTGAAGTAAAATTGTGAGAATTTTTTGAAATATTCGACACGGGGGAAAAAAGTTTCATGCAATTACGCATTATTTTAAAGTAAACTATAAGTTTTATGAAAGAGAACAAAAATTTTGATACTGATAAATATTTTAAATGAATATCAGAAATGCATTGAATGCATTTTAATTTTTAAAAAATTTCACTGAAAAAAACATTCAAAAAGAAAATAATACTATTTGATAAAAACATTTAATTTTTTTAATTTTAATTTTATAGTTTTTCATTCCACTCTGTGTTAAAATTATTTAAACACGTATCTGCGAAAAAAAGTATATTATAAAAAACTAACTTATTAATTATTTTCTAATAAAATTGATTAAAATTGCTCATTTAGCAATTAATTGTGACATACCATTTGCTTACATAATGGCAGCACTGAAAATGAAGTAAATTTCAGATCAGTGGGGATGCAGCAAGTGAATTCAATCATTGAAGAAGAGAGAATTAAAATATATTTCAGAATATTTCCTTTTTGTGTGTAATGATGTGTGGCGACGCAATGTCCAGTAGGAGAAAAAATTTAAGACAAGTATGAAAAAAGGCGACCGGCGGGTTTCTACGAGGCGGACATCATCCTTCACATTGACCGCGCACGGCAGTGCTGCAGTTATAGTCTTGAGTGTAGCGGGAGCTCTCAGCACTCCGCCACCAGACAGTTAACCAATGTTTGGCTAAATGTAAAATCGCCTATTTTAAATTATTTTAAAAAATCATTACCTTTATTTTAAGGGCGTAATTTTTACGTTAATGCTCTCAAACATCACCAACTATTTGCAAAAATAACGTACTTTGAAATAAAAAATGTACAAATTACTACTTTTTAATTTATTTCTCAGAAAAAAACATAAGTTTACGAAAATCACAAAATGTTTTTTAAAATCCGTAATTTTGAAGCAATTTTTTCAATCTTCGTATATGTTACGGATAATATTACTGTACACACGGAAAAAAGGTTTTGTGAGATTATCTTCATAAATGACGAAGTTATTCAATGTGAAGTAAAAATTAAGACTACTTTTTAAAAATTCTTTAAAAAAAAAGTTTTGGAAATTTTATTTTTTAAATGAATGGATCTAAAAGAGAAAGGCTTGAAGTTAATTAGTGTAGAATATCGATTTAATAACACGAAAAGTAATTCATACCCAACGATTTAGAAATAATTTTCATAAAAACGCATCTGTTTTAACACTATTTTAAAAAATTCGAAAAAAATGGAAAATATCGTTATTTCACAAAAAAAATTATACCGTGTCGTGGCGAAATAAATGATCTTTCCGATTCTGTAATTATTTTTTGTCTCATTTCGACACCGAAAATTAGATGACAATTTTAATATGGTGGAAAACGTAAGATTACCGCTCGGCCGAAACGGAAGGGAAGTTCCGCCAAGTAAACAACCGGCAGGAGTAAAACAATTCGGCGTTTTAAGGTTTTTAATTAATATCTTTTTAACTAATTACAATATCGGAATATAAATAGGCAATACGGCTTCCCCGGAAAATTCCCGATCTTTTGGTACCTTCCGCGACTTTCTGCGTGGTGCTGTTCGTGAGAAGATAGACGCACATAGATAGATAGATAGATAGATACGTTTGTTTACCTTCGAATTTTAATAGTGTAAGACTAGCTTTCATGGCCCGGCGTTGCACGGGCTTATACCGAGGGTATAACTTAATCCCCATGTTAATTTCCTCCTTTTAGTCTAACGCCAACACTTTTGTGGGGTTTCACGCGTACGATGTGAATGCATGTCCCGTGAGTGCGTGTCATGGCTTTGTTGCTTAACATTTTCCCTTCTCTTCGCAAATTCTCGATCCTAGTACCACTGAAGACCCGCCGTGTAGGGGAGAAATGCACATAAATTATGTCGAGAGCTCAAACGTCCTCCCGTTGGTGTGGTGTGGTAGTTATGAGAGGGGGTGCCAGCTCAGGTGTCGTCCGCGTCACTTGACCATGGTTCAAAATTACGCGGACCGTCCCCAAAAGGCCTCGTGTTGCTGAACAGTGGGACGTTAATATTCACTCAACTTCACAAATTCAGCACTTCCAATATTATTTTCCGAAATTATTTTGATTTCTTTGTTTCTTTCCTCTCCGCTTAGCCCTGCGTTGCACGGGCTTTTACCGACTGAATAACTTCACCCTCGTGGAAATTTCGTGTTTCCCTCTGGCCGATAGCACTTGTGTGTGCGGGCGTGCGATGTGAGTGATTTCTTTAACAATCTCATAAAAACTCCCTTTTTCGAAATTTGTTCTTGCGTTGGTGTGGTGTGGTAATTATTAAAGGTGGGTGAAAGCTCATGTGTCGTCCTCGTCACTTGAGCATGGTTGAAAATTTCGAGGTCCGTCACCAAAAACCCTCGAATAGGCAAACAGTGCGAATTTAAAAATCACCCACTCACTCTCCAATTCTTTCGCTTTACCGAGTGAATAACTTCATCCCCATGGAAATTTCGTGTTTCCCTCAGGCCGATAGCACTTGTGTGTGTGTGTGTGTGTGTATGCGCGCGATGTGAGTGATTTCTTTAACTATGTCATAAAAACTCCCTTTTTCGAAATTTGTTCTTGCGTTGGTGTGATGTGGTAATTCTAAAAGATGGGTTAATGCTCAGGTGTCGTCCTCGTCACTTCAGCATGGTTGAAAATTTCGAGGTCCGTCACCAAAAACCCTTGAATAGGCAAACAGTTCGAATTTAAAAATCACCCACTCACTTTCCAATTCTTTCCTTTTCCTGAGTGAATAATTTCATCCCCATGGAAATTTCGTGTTTCCTTCAGGCCGATAGCACTTGTGTGTGTGTGTGTATGCGCGCGATGTGAGTGATTTCTCTAACTATGTCATAAAAAATCCCTTTTTCGAAATTTGTTCTTGCGTTGGTGTGGTGTGGTAATTATTAAAGATGGGTGAAAGCTCAGGTGTCGTTCTCGTCACTTGAGAATGGTTGAAAATTTCGAGGTCCGTCACCAAAAATTTTCGAATAGGCAAACAGGGTGAATTTTAAAATCACCCACTCACTTTCCAATTCTTTCGTTGCAATTTTTTATTTCCCGGAAACGAAAATGTAGTCTTTTTAAAAATAGTTGTATGCTGAAAAAAAGACAGAAAGTATAAATTTTTAAAATTACAAAATTTCACTACTATTTTAATTCTTGGAGTAGAATTGTGAGGATTTTTTTGAAATATTCGACTCGGGGGAAAAAAGTTTCATGCAATTACCTTTATAAAAGAAGAAATTATTAAATGATTGATTTAAGTATTTTGAGTGTTTTATTAAAATTTGTTCAAAAAAGTTTTTGGCTTTTTTTTAAAATCCCTGATTTTAAAAGTTTTAAATTGAAAATTTCGAAGTCCGTCGCCAAAAAACTCTGGAGTAGGTGAACAGTGCGACTTTTTAAAAATCCCTCACTCACATTTCAATAACGGAAAAAATATTGCAACAGCAAGTTTGACCTTGGCCGCTGAGCGTTAAACAGAGGGGGGGGGGGGAATAATAATGATTCTCGCGCATGCGCAAAGCCTTTAGAATGTCTTTAAAGTTTTCATTATTTTTGAGGGCTCAATTTTTAATTGAAAATTCCAAGTTTTCACATATTGATTGGAAACAACAATAATTTTTAAAGAAAAAAGGTTACAAAAATAATGCTTGTATGATTTCTCGCAAAAACTTTATTTTATGAAAATCACAAAAAGAAATCTTTAAAATCCGTAATTTTTAAGCGAAATCGACACACGGGAAGAGAAAAAATCATAAAATATGCAAAACAGCATTGTTTTGTAAAAAAAAAAAAAAAAGTTTTTTTTCTATAAAATTCTTTAAAGAAAAATAGTTTTTTCCCGGAAACGAAACTGTAGCCTTTTTAAAAATAGTTGTGTGCTGAAAAAAAGACAGGAAGTATAAATTTTTCAAATTAAAAATTTCACTACTATTTTAATTCTTGAAGTAAAATTGTGAGAATTTTTTGAAATATTCGACACGGGGAAAAAAGTTTCATGCAATTACGCATTATTTTAAAGTAAACTATAAGTTTTATGAAAGAGAACAAAAATTTCGATACTGATAAATATTTTAAATGAATCTCAGAAATGCATTGAATGCATTTTAATTTTAAAAAAATATATTAGTTTAAATCCATTATCATTAAATACTAATAAAAAAAATTCTACAGATAGCTCTTGAAACGTTTGGATGTTTGATTAAACATATATAAGTGTTAAAAATCCACTTTTGGGGGAAAACCTAGTTATATGCTAACATTCACTGAAAAAAACATTCAAAAAGAAAAAAATACTATTTGATAAAAACATTTAATTTTTTTAATTTTAATTTTATAGTTTTTCATTCCACTCTGTGTTAAAATTATTTAAACACGTATCTGCGAAAAAAAGTATATTATAAAAAACTAACTTATTAATTATTTTCAAGTATGAAAAAAGGCGACCGGCGGGTTTCTGCGAGGCGGACATCATCCTTCGCATTGACCGCGCACGGCAGTGCTGCAGTTATAGTCTTGAGTGTAGCGGAGCTCTCAGCACTCCGCCACCAGACAGTTAACCAATGTTTGGCTAAATGTAAAATAGCGTATTTTAAATTATTTTAAAAAATCATTACCTTTATTTTAAGGGCGTAATTTTTACGTTAATGCTCTCAAACATCACCAACTATTTGCAAAAATAACGTACTTTGAAATAAAAAATGTACAGAGTACTACTTTTTAATTTATTTCTCAGAAAAACATAAGTTTACGAAAATCACAATTTTTTTTTTTTAATCCGTAATTTTGAAGCAATTTTTTCAATCTTCGTATATGTTACGGATAATATTACTGTACACACGGAAAAAAGGTTTTGTGAGATTATCTTCATAAATGACGAAGTTATTCAATGTGAAGTAAAAATTAAGACTACTTTTTAAAAATTCTATAAAAAAAAAGTTTTGGGAATTTTATTTTTTAAATGAATGGATCTAAAAGAGAAAGGCTTGAAGTTAATTAGTGTAGAATATCGATTTAATAACACGAAAAGTAATTCATACCCAACGATTTAGAAATAATTTTCATAAAAACGCATCAGTTTTAACACTATTTTAAAAAATTCGAAAAAAATAGAAAATATCGTTATTTTACAAAAAAAATTACACCGTGTTGTGGCGAAATAAATGATCTTTCCGATTCTGTAATTATTTTTGTCTAATTTCGACACCGAAAATCAGATGACAATTTTAATATGGTGGAAAACGTAAGATTACCGCTCGGCCGAAACGGAAGGGAAGTTCGGCCAAGTAAGCAACCGGCAGGAGTAAAACAATTCGGCGTTTTAAGGTTTTTAATTAATATCTTTTTAACTAATTACAATATCGGAATATAAATAGGCAATACGGCTTCCCCGGAAAATTCCCGATCTTTTGGTACCTTCCGCGACTTTCTGCGTGGTGCTGTTCGTGAGAAGATAGACGCACATAGATAGATAGATAGATAGATAGATAGATAGATACATACATACGTTTGTTTACCTTCGAATTTTAATAGTGTAGATGACAAACCAAATTAAAGAGAGATTCTATATAATACTTGTAATTTTTAATTTTATGGTCTTTATGTTTTTGAATTAGTATGATCTATATAATTTTATGTTCAGTTAAAATACAATTAGGAAGATATTATCTACTCATTAATATAAATCATTTTTGAAAGCTGATTTTCTGCATGGAGCCTAACAAATTTCCTTTTAAATATTCAAAAATCTATGTACAACATTATAAGACAGAAATATGAAAAATTATCTTCGAATATATTCGATACATTCGAATATTATAAGTGATATTTGATACATTGGCGCATCCAAATTATATTTGATACACTGATGTATTCAAATTATATTTCATACATTGATATATTCAAAGTATATTTGATAGATTGTTGTATTCAAATTATATTTGATACATTAATATATTCAAATTATATTTATATATTGATATATATTCAAATCATATTTGATACATTGTAAAGAGAGTTTGCTCTGCCTAATATTTTTTGTTCATGTTTGAACTCAAATTAACAATTATTTTGCAAAAGATCATTGTAAATTCCCACTTTCTAGTTGCTAATTTTTAAGTTTTAGACGAATATAGATTAATATTTAAAATATTACTTACGAATATTATATACTATATGTTATGATTCATTTTAATAAATTATATATCAGGATGCATAATAATTATTATAAAACAGATATATTGCCAAGATACATGTGTATTCTCGTGCTTTTAATTTACGGGATTGAAGAGTTTAAATTTTAAACCAAGTGATATTAGGAACTTGGGATGAGAAATTTTATGCCCAAGCTTCGTATGCAGATGCTAAATTTGCTTTCCCTTCGGACTATTTTGTAATAGTTAGTTTGACTACAATTAATTGAATGGGGAAAGCTAGTTATTTCTTAATGAAAAAATATTCTTTCACAGAATTTGTAAAAATTTATAATTAATTTTAAAATAAACGGCTTAATTTACAATCCAAAATTAATTAGTCCGTGTCCTTACGCGCGCGAACACGGAAGTAAATTTTGAAAGATTTATCTTAAAAAAAGAGATATATTTAAGGAGAATACACATGAATCACAACAAAAGGTTTTAAATTCAATATTATTGTATAATTCAGTGTTCTCACAAAATTTCTGCTGATTACCTGTCAAAAGAGGATATTTTAGAAAAACCAAAAAAGAACATGTTAAGACATATTTGTCATTTCCAAATGAAAAACCACTCAATGAACAGGGTCGATGTACTAAAGCTTTACTCTGCTGGTCACACAAAATGCAGCACCAAGAAGGACAAGAGATATCCTAGAGAAATTTATTTGGCAGATAACTTGTTGTACAAACATCAAACGATTAAAATTACAGCCTCTTGTGACGTATGGATGATGATAAAATTAGTAGTTAGTGTAGCTGCCATTGTTGGCTATAACCGCTGCCACACGCCTCGGCATATAATCAAAGAGGCATTGGATATGTTCTTGGGGTACAGCTGTCCTTGCAACTTCCAAATATTGCCAAAGTTGATCTGGTGTAGCAGCGGGTGGTGTAGCCCGAGCCAGAGAGGGGAGAGCCCGGACCACACATTTTCGATTGGCGATAGATCGGGAGAACTAGCGAGTCAAGGAAGCAATTCAATCAGATGGGTAAAGACGAATTCTTGAGCATCGCGTGCTACGTATGGTCAGACATTATCCTGTTGGAAAAGGGCTGAATGTATTGAGGACCACGGGCTGCAAAATCTCAGATATGGAGTGATTGATGTTCAGTGTACCGGCAATGATTACCAGAGGGTTGTGGCTATGAAATCGAATACCACCCCTAACCGTGATACCGGGTGCAGGACCAATGTGGTGATGCATAAAACAAAAGTTCAGCAGCCTCTCACTATGGTGTCTCCAAACTCGTAACCAGCCCTCGTGATGTTGCAGGCAGAAGCGGAGTTCGTCAGTAAACACAATATCGTTCCATTCCGTTGCCCATGTCTGCCGTTCATCACACCATTAGAGGTGTAAAAGTCTGTGATTAACAGTCAAGGAATGGGCATCTTGCGGACATTACACTCTGCTGCAAACGACTTTGAATAGTACGAATAGACATTGAATGATGCGTAACAGACTGAATCTGTAGTGCTATGGTTCGTGATGTGGCTGTGTACAATCCGCCTATCGTCATGGGCAGTGAAACAACGAGTTGGGTGCGATCAGTATTGTCGGTTTATCGTTTCTTTCTGCATCCATCCATGACAGATCCACATCACATTCGCTTGATTTCGTCCAGAACGTTGACCGATTTCTCAGAAGAATATTCCATAATCCCTTTAGGCTACCATTCTCTCATTTGAATTCAGAAACTTGGTCAAAAGACGCTCGATATCTTCCAAGAGACATAGGTAAACAGCTTACGCAAAAAAAAAAAAAAATTGCTATATTTCAAATCGCCTATGTGTTCTCCCCTTATATAGCACTTCCAGATGTCGCTACGGTCACCCATGATGTGCTTCGACGCTATAATGATAATCGCTGCAAATGCATCTTGTAAATTTAACATGGTTCACATGCTTTTTTCAGGGCGTTGCTTTTTGTGTGACAAGCAGTGTACACTCACCAAATGCTTTAATTAATACTTAATATATTTTTTTTTGTAGAAATTTGTAGGAATTCTCTATAAAAAATATATTTAAGTGAATTGCTTTTTGAAGAAAACCAAATTGAACAAACAGTAATACTCCCAACTTACGCAATAGGTGAAACTGAGTTATAACCACTTATATATATAAGTCGGGGTATTATTTCACAAATAAATACGGATATTTTTATGTAGCCTGAAGATGAAAGAAAGTAATAATTTAGAAAAAAATAATTTTAATAACATCTTAGATAACACAAATATAAAATATTAAACCGATGTAATTTTGATGTAGAAGGTTTTATAAAATCTAACAAAGCAGTCTGCTGTGGCTGAATTTTTCTTTTCCTCTTGCAGAATTTCTTCATTGCCTGCTAATAACCTTTTTAATATTTTTTTGAAAAAATACGCTCATTCTTAGAGTCTATTTGTATCTAAAATTTTTAACCCTTTTTTCAATTAGACTGAAACCTTCCGTCAAATTCCTAACCGTTATTCGATCTTCTGATTAAACTAAGTCTTAAGTTCCTCAATTTATTGCTCTTGCTTTTCTATGAGCTTATCAATTGCCAGCCCCTGATTGTGAGAATCCAGAAGTTCTTGCACGGCATCATGACCCATTTATAAATTTACTTAATTTATTTGCCAGGCAAGATCGATCACATTAACAACCCTCCCCCCCCCCCCAAAAAACAAAAGAGGAATCGAAGAGATTTGAAAATCGTGTAACTCCTGGTTCACGTTAGTCGGGGTAGCGCAAATCGAGGTATAACTGTATTATGATACATAAGGGAAATGTATTTCATTGCATAACAATTTTGCTCTCGTATGATACCATAATATTATAAATCTAATAGTCATTTAAGTTCTGTGATAGGAAAAATTAATTTTCAATCAGATTTTCTAAGAGGAAAAAAAGTAAACTTATAAGAAGTACGAAGTTTAAGAAAATCTAAAAGCAATTACTGTTTTGGGAAATAAATTTTATTTTTGTTAACTAATACAGAATTTTTCATTCTTCCCAATTCAGATGTTTCCAGATTTTAACTAGCTCTTGATGAGAAACATCAAAGAAAAATAAGCAATTTTTTTCTATATTACTCAAAACGGCACAATTTTCTTCAAGGCAGTATTAAAAACTGTAAAAGTGTATAAACATTATTAAAACTTACGCATCACAAAATCTTTTTTAAAAACTTGCATGATATTTTTTAAATTTAAAATGCATATTCATTGTCTGCAAGATAAAACACATACGATAAGCGCAAAGGATTTTGAAAAGTCAG
>BMAO01014339.1:0-30842 GCA_019973975.1 Trichonephila clavata
TGAATAATTTTCTACCATCTGTCTTAAATTTTTCTTTTGATATATTCGGAAATATACCTGTTTTAGAAACTTATCTAAAAAGAAAGAAAAGAAAACTCATTAAAAACAAAAATATTAACAGCTAAGGTATGTGTGAGCTATTTTCATGAAAAATTTTATATCATTGTATTTGTTTGAATTTCCTCTCTCTCTCTCTCTCTCTCTCTCTGTGTCTGTACTTTATAATTTTTAGCATTTTTGATAGTTTTTCCTTCGAGCAAAATAGTTATGTCTTTTCAGAACTTCGAAATAGTATTGTGCATATCTCATTACTAGGTACCATTTGAATTATTTAGTAGTTCCATTTTTCGAATAATTTAATACTTGCTAGTGTTTCAAATCTCGAACATTAACAATACGTTAAATAACTAATTGCATTTTTATTAAAAAAGTTTTCCGTGCAATTATAAGTAAAAAAATATAGTGATATATTTTCAAATAAATTTACTCAACATTTATCACAAGTAAAAATGTTTTCATTGCAATAATGTTACACATTAATTTTATAGCAAAGATTCAAGCACATTTTTTTTCTTCTTCGTTATTCAATTTTATGCGAACGCGAGGAAAATATGAAGAAATACTTTTCAAATTATACTATGTAGATTTTATACAGAACTTTTTTGATTGAATTCCTTTGCATTTCTTTGTAATTGCAAGCTTATTTCGAATAATATTTGATTCAAATTATTTTATGATGGATCTGATTTTAAATGTGATATCACTATATTTAAAATATTTATAATGTGTAAGAAATTTTTTATCTTCAATCATTTTGGTGAATAATTAAATGACGAAGCAAATACTGATGTCTTCAGTACAAATATAAATCTGTGTTTAACAACTAACACATATAGAATGACAGAAGTGTTTATGGAAGGTTTCGCGGCACAGTCATTCAAGATCGCCTTGATTCTACGCTCAAGCTTTAACACAACATTTTTCTCATTGTGACAAACTTACAAAACTGCTTTTTCTAAAACCTTTACATGAAGACCACTCCCTCGAAACATCTGGAACCGTACGTATCCCAAAATCAGGGATTGTCAGCAAATAATTCATTGCTGAAAGATAACCAAATAACTGAACTGCCTCCACAGCTGTATCTTGAAACTTCAACGTACTTTTATGATTTTGGCGATTTAGTTTTGAGTTTGACGAGTAAAAATATTTATCCATTATATCTCATTTGGAATAATCCAATAATTATTAATCGTACATTGCTGCAATGAAAATAACATCAATTAACTAAACATATATACGTAAAAATAAATATATTTTAATCCTCGAAACGATTTGTTAATGTTTGTATTTTGCGCTTATAATTGCCTCAAGCATTTTTCTTTTCTTCCCGAAATTTATTAAGGTGATATGGTACACTAAAAATCATTAAACTGTCGAAATTTTTTTTTATTGGCTTATTTGATACCCCGAATCTTTATAAATATGCCTGCAAAATTTCAAAGCTTTACCTGCATTTTTCATAAAGTAATGGAGCAATGTTTGACGCTAAACAGCCCCGCCTACATTTCAGATTATCTGCTAGAAAAGAGCCTGATAAAAAATGAATTAATTATTTTTCTAATACGCTTCAATGAGATTGACATTATACAAGCAGTAATAAATCATTTTAAGAAAGAATTGTGCAATTCATGCAAAAATTCTAGTTCGTGAATTATTTACTGGGAAGATCAAATGGATTTGGTCAAGATTTAAAAGGTGTGCGTGCTTTTTATGATATTATTATGAATGAAATTAAAACTTCAAAACGGATACTTCCAAAGCACAAATACTAAATCTCATTTTGATAACTCGGGTAATTAAAAATCTAATTCGCAAGAATAGAAAAACTCCCCCATTTTTATATATTTGTTTTTGGTGATATATATGTATCCCATGTGTGCGAGATTCAACACTTTTATTAAAATATTTTAAGATATTTATTTAAACAAATGCACATATACAGTTCTTAGATTTTGATGTATTTTATCTATAAATTATTTGATTTTGCTTTTATTCGTGTACAATATTTAACATGCGAAGGCTTTTAAAATAATGGAAATAAAAAATAAAGGCATAAACATCTTTTGTACATGTTGTGTATTAGCTCTGAGCTTGGAATTAGCTCTGAAGTGTGTGTATTTTTTTTAATAATTATTAAGATAAAGTTTTATGAAATATTGATCTTTCATTCGTTTTTTTCTATATATTTATTACGGCAGTATACTGTTTAATTGTTCTACAATTGTCCAATTTTTTTATGGTAAGTAGTTTTAAATAAGCTAATTAACATTTCATAAAAGTTTCAGACTATTCGATGAATATTATATTATGCTATTCATGGAATGAAAACTTCAAACTCATATTTCTCCATGTTGAATTTTTGTACATATACTGTTATTCAAAACCCTAAGGCCTTTTTGGTAATTGAAGTATGGGTTTGAAATTTTTTATACATGTTCTGAAATGTATATTTTGTAAAACTGTGCATAGGATTAGCTCTAACATGTGTGTGTTTAGTACTTTTTCTAAAAAATTTCAAAATCAAAATTAATGTTTTTTTGGGAATTTGTGGAAGTTTAACTATAAAAAAATTAATAAAAAATTAAAGAGCAGCAGCAGAAAAAAAAACCCATGCACAGTTTTATGTAGTATATTATAAGACACTTGGAAAAAATTTTTTGAAAATATTTAAAAAGCCTTAGGGATTTAAAAAATGCTTAAAAAAGGTAAAAAAATTTAAATTTTACAAACATTTTGCAATGGAATTATTATTAAATAGTAACCTTTATAAAATGCAATTAAAACCAAATATTAAAAGTAAAAAAAAATTGTGAAGATGGTACCATATCGCCTTAAGAGCGTATAGTTGACAGTATTTAAAATTGAATGATTAGATCTTGAAGCAACACAGGTTCCTAATTTCATGGTATTCAATGGTTATTTTATGCGTTGTTTTTTATATAATTGAGCATATTTAATAAATATCTTTTTATTTTATTGTTAATTGAAGAATTTAATTTAATGATTAGGAAGCCAAAAGTACCGAGAAACTTCGGATATTTATCGAAAAACTTCTAACAAATAATTAATTTTATTGTTGCAATGAACATAAAATCATTTCGCTAAAACAATGTTTTTTTTTCTTCCCTTCTTTCTTTTTAAACCTAGAAACGATTTATAAAGGTCTATATTTTGTTTTTATAAATGTTAAGCTTAGGGTACATAGTGATCTCAGTAAGGAAGTTTTTAATTTGTTTTTTTTAGCCCAAATCTTATGAGGTATATATATATGCTGACAATGTTTTAAATTGATCGATTGGGTCATGGAGCAACACAGGTTTCTAATTTCATAGTATTCAATTGTTATTTTATGCATTTTTTATACTAAGCAAATTTTTTAAACATTTCTTTATTTTATTGCTGATCAATAAACTGAATCCAATAGTTAGATATTAAAAAAAAAAACCCGAAACTTCGGAGATATTTATCGGAAAATTTATAATAAATAAGGTGTTGTTTGAATTCTTTTTTATAATCATCAGACAAATCTTTCTAATATGAGATTGTTGTGATCGTTCCTGAGTTTCTCTCAATTTACTATCAAGCAAATTTTGTCTTGTTACACACATCCGACCCTGTTTTGTATTTCGTTTTACATGTTTCATTACTGAAATTAATAAATGCATTTCTTTCATTCATCTCACAATAATTGAAATATATCATTAGAATACTAAAGTATATTATTGCGAATCTTTTATTTTGCAGCAATATCTTCTTACATTTCAAATAAAACCCTTCCAAGATTAATAGTTCTACGGAATTTCACCATTTTACTAAAATAAAATATTAGTATAATATAAAATTATTTTAATACATTTTTTTAAAAATCAGAACGATGTGATTGTCAAAAAGATCACCAAAGAAAAATAGAAGTCTTTATGCAAGTTTTGAATAAGTAATAGTAGCAATTGAGACAGAGACATTAACAAACTTTTTTACGAGGTTCAATAAAAAGCTATCTTTCTATTTTAATGCGACTGATTTAATCTATCGATGTAAGATCGCTATTTGTTATTTGAAGGCTCAATTCATCAATTAGCTGAAAGTTTTATATATTTCTGAAAGTCTTCAAAAGTTAGCACATCTGGAAATTTTTTTAAATAGTAATACAAAAGTATAAATCGCGAAAATATTGAAGTTTTAATAGTATTTTAAAAAAATTAATATTTGTTAAGCTGAGTATCAAGCATTACAAAAATAACTAGCAAAACGAAGAACTAAGTTATATTTTTATCTGAAAACCCTCTTAGGATTGTAGTATAACTTATGTGGTTGAAGGAAACGATTTTGATGAACTTAGCTACAACAGAATCATTTATTATGGAAAGTAGAAAAGAAATAATTGACTTACATAATATTTCTAGGATTTCAAAGCTGAATGAATACTTTATACCTTTTTAAAAAAAAGAAATACAGTTTCCTAATTTTCTTTACAAAACATGTACTGTTAAACGTTTTTTTTCTTAAATGTATTTATGTTGCATGTAAATGTTAAAATTTTAATATAAATAACTAAACAGCTAATGATTGTTTACTTATGGAACTTGTAAAAATTATGAAAAATCAACTATACAAGGTTTTTCGATTTAAGAAAAATTTATTACTTGTACCGCTTTGACATAAGATGGAATGCACCACTCTTTAAGCTACTTTACTGCACAATTCATTGTATTTTTCAGATGGTTTTGGATTATACCTACTGTATTAAAAAGTGTTGTGTAACTAATATTGTTGACAGTCTTAAAAAAAGTAGACAATTGATTGCTTTTAAAACTAAATAAAATATTAACTTGTATTGCATTTCCCATCATATAAATATTACTTACTATATATATATATATAATTAATTACATTACACAATCTTTAATGCTTTAGAAAGTCTTTCACAACTGTGATGCAATTATAATGTATATGTCACCACAGCTGAAAATTCCATCTAGCACTTTTTAAGATCAAAAAGTCATTCAAGACTTTCAGAGATGTAAGAATATTTACTTCATTCATCTGGTCGATACACAGAACACATATAAAGCAACCTGAAAAACTAAAACTATTTAAAGTATTTATAAAACAAATAGTATATCAAAAACTGGTCCATTACTGGACAAAAAAATAAATAAATCCTTATTAGTACATCTATACCATAAAAAAGACAATCACATTATATCATTACTTTCAGTACCACTTTCCTCATCACCCATGAAATGTAACATATGGATGAAATACCTGTTTCTATATAGGCAAGGCAGATTTTCAAGCTCTATTCCTGTATAACAAACAGCACAAATATTATCAAAATGATGAATAATTTATTATTAAGAATTATTTACACATAAGTTAAAACATATTACTTACTTTAGTATATAGTTTTGCTTGTATTGATAGCAAGCATTAACATCACCCGATTCTATATATTTTATATTAAACACTTACCTGCAAAAAGTATACATGTAATTTCTAAATTCGTATGTTCCAAAAGTATAAATCAATTTTTCTGCCTAAAATTTTATTAAGAATTAATGATATAAAAAATTACCATATTCCCATCACTCTCCAAAATTTGTGTGGTAACATTCAAATGCAATGGAATCTCTATCCTGCATGATTTTTAAATTATATACTTCTAATATACTGTCATAAAGCCATTTGTGACAAAAATTTGGTCATTTTTGATAATTACTTACCTCCTCATCTGATATAAAAATATACAACAACTTTACCCCATAAAAACATAGCTAAATGTCTTGGAAAACATAAAACAACTCCACTACAAGCATATATCAGGTGTAAAAGATACAGTTAAGTTTTTTTCAAATAGCTTTTGAATTGAGTAATGCTGACTTGCCTGAGCTTGAATGTTTTCTTTCTTGACAACTAAAAAAAGAACATTTCAGAGCTTTCCTTTTTATATCCCAATAGTTGGCTTAAATATTTACTGCTAGTTTAAATGCTGATTGGGAGGTAGGTACAAGAGGATCAGGTAAATAATTCTTTAGTAATTACTTTTTACCTTTCTTTTACTGAATTGCATGTTGAGACAATTGTTCCTGAACTATTTTACCTTGCAATAAACAATTTAATACTACAAGTAGAAGTTCAGTCTCCTGGTTTTTCTTATGTCATTACATATTTCTTTGGCGGAAGACCCCATACCACACTTTCTATCTGAGATATGGAAAGAAGTATATTCAACATTTTCAACAACATGGAATCTCTCAAACAATTTAAGAATGAACTTAATATGTTTACATGGTGCATGATTATCTGATCATTCACATGTATACCAAGCCGAACATGATAATTTTACACACCTGTAATGGCATTGATCACACACACACATAGCCTCTTTCTGAAATGCTACCATAATCTTTTTAACAACATAAAATACATCTCCATTAGTCCGCGAATTTACAAACCAAGAATTTGTTGCCTGGTCATAAATATCTGTCAGGAATCTTCAATTCATTTTGAAATGGAAATAGGTTGTGAGGATATAAACTGGGGAGAGTACCATTTAAAATTCTATAATGTGCTAAATATGTGTCATGCTGTATTTTCAACAAACTATTTGCTTGACAGTTAAATTTTCATTTTAAAATAATTGGACATTCATGTATTGTGAATAGATTAACAATATATATTTTTATCAGTATTGGCATGCAGAAGTAGATGAAGTGACTTATACTATTAGTAGGCTGAATTACAATAATTATCATCAAAATATTTATTGAAAGCAGGCTTTTTATCAGTCGATGCAATTTTAAAATTTTCCATTATTTGTTTACATCTTATTGAACTTATTCCTTCCAAATGAGCTACTACAGAAATTTCCCTTCGCATTTCGAAATTGGAAAACAAGATCATTTAATCATTTCTTCCAAGTGCATTGAAGGCGTAATGCAATTAATTTTTAACTGGGCACCCTTTCTCTCAGAATGTTGAAACACAATACATATTTCCTGTATTTAATTTATTAGTAATAACATGAGCAACAGAGTAAAGCATTCCTTATTAGTCAAGTACAATTAAACTTCTATTAACCGAATACATATTCTAATACTGAAGATGTTTCAATACCCATTTCAAGATTAGCTTTAATGAACTCTTTACAAGTTTTATAAACCAGTTGAAATGCTTGATTATGCTTTGAAAAATATATTATACTGATCCCTTAATAGTCTTTATAAAGAGTGATTCTACCAAGAGATATTCCATTAATAATTGGAATATAGAATCTTTGATATTTCTATACAACTAGTTTTTCTTTTATATGTCTATGAAGCTTCGCCTGTTAGCAAATGTGTTAAATATCTAAATCTACAATTTCACTCATGATATGGAAAAGGTTAAGGGAAAGTTAAATCTCAACATATTGTGTAGATCTTTACATGTGATTCGTATAAAATTTTTTGCAACAGATAATACATTCCAATAATGATTTTTTTCTTACTTTAATTAAATAAATGTATTTTCTTATTAAGAATAGCGTTATTACCTTTGGTTGGATCCTAGCAGGGCACCCTTCTTTTACAAGAACACCTCCAGAAAATTTGTATTTTCTATTATTATTCTCACAATCATTTAAAAATTTAGCCAAACAATTTACCTCATATATTTACGCTATTTTTCATAACAATCAATAGAACTTTTGATTTAACGACAAGAAAAAGTTTTACACTCACGAGATCCGCCAAGTGGGCAATCACCCAGCAGGAACTAAAAAAATAATGAATCTACTACAATGGTAAATACCTGGAAATTTTAAAACGTATTATTAAAACATTATAAATAATCAAAGCATAAAATTTTTACATTCACGTGATCGGAGAATCGAGCTTTTACACGGCAGAAGCTAGAAAGTCGATGAACGGAAAATGTTAATTACATCAAATCAAAGCACAAAATAAAATAAAAATACAATATAAAAAGAGTAAAATAATAATAATTCAAAATTATGAATCAAAGTTTTTAGTTGTTCACATAAGTTAGAAATTCCATAAATCAGCAAATATGTTAAAATGATGGAAAATTTAACAGGAAATTGATACAATATAAAAACTGCAAAAAAAATGTAACATTATAATTCAAAGTTATAAAATACCTAATCAATAAATCTCCCCGCTAGAATTTTATATACGAACCTTTCAGCACGAGTGCTATAGCAAGAATGATTTTAGTAGGTTCAATTAAGCCAACGATGAACTTGGCGATTTTCAAAAAGAGGCCAAAAATATCAAAGTAACCCATCCTTGTTTGTAGATTATAGGAATAGGTGCTGCCAACGAAATTGCGTATTACACGTCCGGTCTTGTTTGTTCCTTTTATCTTTCCCTATCCCTCCCTAACAATGACGTGATCTCATGACGTAGTCTAGGGTTACTTTAATTATCTTACCTCCTCCCCCTTTCATATAAAAAAAAAGCAGAATTAGTGTTTCTGAAGTGATTAAAATCATTATTCATGTAGCAAAACATTCTTTTTCGTAAAATAAAGTATTATTAATGTGTATTTAAGCAGTTTATGCTCAATTTTCTTCTATAGTAATGTTTTAAAAGTTTTGTACGTAGATTGCATACACGTGGCGCCATTTGCAGTCATTACAATAAAGCTTGGCAAACATGGCGTCCGAGCATTTTGGAAGCAAAGATATATGTATTTTTCGTAATTTTAAAATTTTCTAGACGTTTTCTGACATTTTTACATTTTATGGTGGATTTACATGAGTAATTTACGTTCTCAACAAAAGTTTCACATCCAAATAATGTGATTTCATTAAGTTAAAGTACCCTGACCTTTTCAGTACATTTAGAAGTCCACCTTAAATGGCACGAACGTTAAAATGAATAATAATAAATAAACAAATAATATTAAATAAATGAAAAAAATTAGTTCATGATTTTCGATGCATTAGGATATTTTATCGGTTCTCTTATTTTTTATTGGTTCCTAAAATAACAGAAATGAGTAAGTATATTGATATTTCATCTTTGAACTTACCCAATAACGTTTCGTTGGTGTATCCTAATTTTTATAAACATTTGAAAGCAATGTATTTTTATGTGCCAGCATTTCCTTTATATTGATAAAAAAATTACAAATTATTTATTGAAAATTGTAATTTAATATTGCAGGATTCCGTTTTCCATAGGGCAAGTTCTACTTTGTAAACAACAACATTGAGTGGTAGCCTCACTTACTTCCAGTGTAATGTTAATCTATGGGAAAACATCGAAATTCAACTGAGTTTTTCAAAGTTCTATTGCAAGTTTTTGAAACTTTTTTTTGAACGAAATGTAAAGAAGATGATCTGTAGATTTCACATTCGGAATTTTATATTATTTCTTTCAGTTTCTTTTCTAAAATACCTTTTTTAATTTCTTAGCTCACTACAGCAAGGTTGCCACAATTGCTTGCTTATCGCGTTTTTTGGAATATGTAACTAGTGTAAGTGTACTAAGTAATTAGTGTTATTTTTCGTATTGGATTTTGTTTTATCGTTTATAATTTACGTTATCATATCATAAGATTTATTATTTTTATTGTATTTGTGTATTTGAATCGTTTGTTTCTTTCTTGGTTACGAAAACAAATAGTAATTAAAAACTTCGGAATTTTTTTTAATTATTTTTTTTGTATAAATGTTATATTCATTAAGATATTGCATGTACTTGCCGCCATTTTTTATAGTTATTGGATTAAATTTCTTCCATACTTATTTGAAGAAGAGTAATTATAAATATGTGTAAAATACTTTTTATTATTTATAACAGTTACTTTTTGACTAATTTAAGATTAATTAGTTATTTAATTTCTGATATGTATGTACGTATTCCATTTGTAACATCTACTGACAAAGTTTTCCATTGTCAATTTATTGAATTTGATGAAAATTACTGGAATTTGAAAAATCATTTCTTGTTCGCTTTTTACAAACATATGTTTTGCCAGAAATTTTAGATTAATTTCTGTGTTTTGTATATTTAGAAATTATTTGAAAATAACAAATCATGTTATTTTATCTATTTTCATATAAAATAACTTGTTCTTGAAAATATATTTTAATATTAGGATATCCAGGTTTTTAGCATTGTTTATTATTTTATTTTACATTGTATGGAAATATTTGTTTGGCTTACATACGTTATATTTTTAAAAATATTTATTACTTAGCATGTGTTTGAAAATGCTACTATCTTTGAACAATGTTTCAACTTCATATATTGTACGGATTATGTATTTTAATAAATTTTTTATGTTATATGCAATTCATTGTGCTGTAAAAATAAAAAATTCATTTTCATTAAAGAATAAATCTTATCATTAATCAAAAACTTTCATGTTAACTAACTCTAATATTATGTAATTTTTTAAGGATTTTTCTACAAATTTAAATTGTATTTTAAAACAGTCTATAGTATTCATATATATCATACTATTTTTAAAATTTATATGCAATTCAATAAGTAAAAAATATATTAAAGACAAAGGATAATTAAATTGAATTTCTAAAGACTGTTACGCCTTTTCTCTTATGTGATATTTTCACTTAATATTGTGTAATAATTACTATAAATTATAAATCAAAATTTTTTAAAAACAAATTTCCTTAATTTACACATTTTTTAATGGTTTTGAATCATTACTACATTATAGAATGAATATTGTTGCCTTTACTTTTAATATGTTGGAATCATATCACAAAACAAGGAAAACTTGTATAATAATGTATGTTTATTGAAATGAAAAATTTAATTTAAATTCAAAGTTGCCTACAAGAATATTAAATTAAGAACTTATGGTAGCATTGTTATCAATCATAATATATACACTTGTAAAGCAAAAAAATACTTTCATATTAACCAATAATCTATGTACATTAGCTGTTATTTTCTAATATTTACATAAAGTTTGCTGTTTGTGAAAAAACATTTCAGAGTATTACTATTTGACGGATATCTAGATTAATATGATATTCATTATTTTATTTGGTTTACATGTGAGATAGAATTTTCAATTTAGATTTAAATAAATATTTTATGCAACAATATTTTTAAAAATATTTATTACTTTCCATTTTTAAAATGCTGCTAACAAATTCCAATGCACTTAAGAGATGCATTTAAAAAAGAAAATAACACGAAGTCTTTTTTAAAAAAAGGTTTCTTTTTTGAATTTAAACATCAGTAGAGAAACTGTTACATTATCAATAAGTAACTTGTAGTAAGCAAGAATTAACTGAGTAACACATGACAAATAATGAATTTAGCTCCTATAACAATACACGCATTGAGAAACTTTTAATAAGTTCAATACCCAATTTTCAAGAATTCTAAGCAAATGTATGTTATAGACATTTTCAAATAAAATTATTTACATTAATCAGTATTCAAAATAACTTTATTCAAGAATATGAGAAATTTGATATTTACAACAACAGCAAATTTTAACTTTCAGCCCTGAATTTCTACATTATACAGGACGTTTCAATTATTGACGAATATGTCTTGATTTTGCAAGCCATGTTTACTGGGAAATAATTCAAGAATTTTTTTCCAATTTTATTCCAAAGTTATTGGCCATCTGAGAATGACAATTGAGGAGAAAAAACAACTTACTGACTTGTTAAAAGATTTTATATTAAAATCTAAATTAAAGTAAACCCCCTTTCAGTAAATAGAAATAATGTTTTAATCATTTTTATTTTAATTAGTAAAGTACAGGTTTTAGTCAGCCTTTGAATATAAAAATACCTTTAATGCTGGATTTCAGCTTCCAGCACTGGTCATTGTACATGCATGGCTAGGTGTATATTGTTTTTTCAAATTAATAAAAAGGATAACTTATCTTTATTCCTCAATTTACATACGAATTTCAATATTTTATGAGATTCATTGTTTTTAATTATTTTGAGGGTAACTGTATATTTTAAAAATAATTCTCCAATATGTTCCATACCATTCTTATAATAGGGCATTTAAACTTTTGTGTTCTTTGAAACTGTCCAATTCTACTTGTTTGCATTCATCTGTTATATTTAAAATTAGCATTCTTTCAGATTATGAGAAGTTTGTTCTCATGTTGCAGCATTTGTGACATTTACTGACAGATTTTTCATTGCTAAGTAATAGAATATGATGAAAATTATTGGAATTTCTAAACACCAATTCAAAATTTTTCAATAAATATGTTTTGCCATAAAGTTAAAAAAATTATTCTTAACTTATGCTTTAAAAAATTCATTCAGGTATATTGTAATCCCAATATGGTATATAATTTTGTACAGACAAAATTCCCCTGCAAGGGGCTGTTAAAAGTAGAAATCGCTGCAAAGTAGCAAGTTTGGGTAGTTATTACGAGAAGCACATACTAGATAGTGTCAATGAACCAGCTCTCTGGTGCTGTTAAAGAGCATCAATAGTATGCATGTAAATTAAATTCATTAGTTTTGTAATGCTTGCCTTAGTCCTTTGAATTCTGTCAATGACGGATTCTTTCAAAAAGATTGAGAATGTGTGAATTTTACAAACTGGTTAATGAAAGTTTATATGTAAAACAGATAAATAGATTTCTAAATATAAAATAAAATTAAAAAAAATTTATTTGGCCATCTTCATAAAAAAAAATAATACAAAGAAAAATACACTGTTAATTACAATAAATTGAGATTATCTAATGTTAACTTGCAACCATTTTGAACAGTACAATGATATTAATTGCATGTATTGGAATAGTATATATTTTTATTTGTAAGTATTTGAAATACAAACTGTTTATTTGCTGAGTTTGAATATCCACTTAACACCGCAGACCTTCCCTTTTTGTAGTGAGTAGCCTTCTGTAACCTTCGTCATTGGAAATTTTAAAAAATTGCTTATTTGCTATTATTTTGAACTACACAGTGTTTATTTACAATTTAAGCTACATATTTTTCTATTTATAATTGTTTGAATTACATATTGTTCATTTGTAATTATTTGAATTACACAGTGCTTATTTTCATATACCTATAATACTAAAGAATTATTTGAAGAATTTTAAAATCAAATAGAGGCAATTATAAAATTAATTAACTAATGACATACACACAATTCAAATATATACATTCATATTAATTCAAATTGTTAAATATTCCATTCTTTGAGTTAACTAAGATCAAAATAATTGTAACAATATAAGAAGCAAAATCTCTTGCATATTATCTTATATTTAATATAATACTAAGTAAAATTCATGTTTAGAACATTTTTTTTTATATTTTCAGAATTTAAAATAAAGGATATAAATTTTCCATAGTATTAAAGGAGATATCCTGTTAAAATTCCCCTTTAATAAAAATCAGGATACATAACTAATAAAAGAACTGATTGAACTATTAACAGATTCTGAGTTAAAATGAAGATATGAATTAGATGATCTTGAATTTTGGTTCAAAATTTACACAGAATATCTTCACATTTCAGCAAAAGTTGTAAAAGGACTTTAATACAACATATTTATGTGAAGTCTTTAACACAAGTAAAAAAAACACTACACAGAAATAAATTGGATGATTGACATAAAAAATACACACACACATTTACAAATAACAAATAGAACCCGATTGTAATTTTTTTTTTCCAAAACAACTTTGGTATCCAGCTTCAAACTCCATTGGATTGTCCTAATTCCTTCAATTTATGGAAAAAATTTCTGCAAGAAAAATGATTTAAAAGTAAAATTTTCATAAATAAATATTTATCAGTCAAAAAATTCATAATGAAATTTAAATTTAGAATAAATTGAAAAATCAATTGCTAATCTTCAGTTTAACAAATATGTATGAATTAAATAAATATGTAAATTAGCACAATTACTTGGATTACTTTAGTTATTAATAAAATTTGAACATACCAAATAATTGAGCATTTTGCACTTGGTTACATTTCATGTGTAACATATTAGTTCATGAAGCTTGAAGAACCTTGATCCTCCATTGCAGGCGAATATTCTCGAGACATAATCAGGATGCTCCGAGCTCTCTACAAAGCAGTTTAATTCCTATAATAATTGCCAATGCTTAATTCATGAGATCTATATTAATAATAGTTGACTACGTACAAGAGCAAAATAAATAGCTCACACAAAGGCTTAGTTAAAATTATCATTTCAATTAAAAAATCATCTCAATCATTAAACGATATATTATAAATCATAAAACAAAATATTACACTTATTTTTTAGCGCAACTGATTCAATGTAACCTAGAAATTTTAAAATTAGTCTAACAAAACTAGTGTATCTAGATAACTTTTATTTCTATGTTACGTAATTACACCCACTATGCAACGCAAAAAACAATTGAATTCATACAACAAATATTCGTGTAACATTAACAAGCTATTTTTTTAATTAACATTTTTTCAAGAAATACAAATATAAGTGATTGTGTAATTAATATAAATAAAAGCAGTCGAAAATTATTTCTGATTGTGTGTTGTGAAAATTGTCGCCAAAATTGCTGCCAAGGTTACCATAAATAAGAATCGAGCAATCTTTGTAACAAATACACGGGATTATTTCGAAAAAGCACAACAAAATTTGAATAATATCATTTAAACACAAACTTGTAATGAAATGCTTATTAAATAACACAGATTTAACTCTCGCTTACCAATTTTTCGGTTGCAAAGTAGTCTCCTATTGTAGCCATGTGGATAGACTCGTAGGACAGCGGTAAATTAAACGGTGATTTAAAAATTCGTAGAGGTTCTCAGAAAAAGATCCACATGTGGAACAAAGAGAGCATAGTTTACTCTCTTTCATGTCGGTAATTTTAAAAGGCTAAAAATTCTGTTTAAGAAATGCAAGGAAAATTAAAATTACTTCTGCTTAAGTTTGTATACAAAACAATGTTATTTTGTTGAAACCGGAAGAAGTTGAGGGTTTTTAATGACCGCTGCGCCCCCATAGTAAGCTTTACGGTAGAATTGTCCAAGTGGGAGCATCGATCTGAATGAAATTTAAAAAATTTATAGGGAAATAGCAAATGGGGAGAAATTGCAGAAAAATCCCTAGAAACAAATTAGTGAGGAGTATTATGAAAAAAAGAGTAGAAATGGATATACGTAAATGGTAAATGTTAAAGTTCCTTTTAAAAAAACAATCCAAGTTGCTTAGGGGAATCTCGGAATACTGTAATAACAAAGCCAAATTCCTTTTGGAAATCATTCTAAAACATTTAAATGGGGTCGATTCATCAATAGAGGGCGCTGCGATCGTGGCCATCATCACGTGATTAAAAACGTGCTATCATGTAAACAAATAACAGCTAATGGTATGACACTTGTGATTGCGCGCTAACTTTCGAATTTGCAAACATTATTATTTTATATTCTTTAAATTCTTTTTAGTACATTAAATAGTTTTAATATATTTTCTACTATTTTAGTTTTTGTATTGTGACTAAATATATATATATAGTTTTAGTTTATAGTATTATATTTAAGTTTAGTTTATACTTCTATCCTTTGACTTCAAATTTTTGTATATTTTTAGGTTTAGTAATTATTTTTTATTAGTGCCAGCCACATTGGGATTAAAAAATTATGCAACGCTCTATTGAACAAATTGCTTCTGGAAATATGAGAAATATACTAATATCAAAATTCATGATGTAAGCGAATTTTTCTGGAAAAATTCGTGCAGACTGTTAATAGGGAGTGGCTCGCCGAAACAAAAATTTGTTTAGGCTACAGAAAAGTCAGCAAGAGCGATTAGTTAATACTTCGGCTGTTGAATAGGACGAGAGACTGCAAATCAACTTATTATGATGATTGGATAATAGAGATTCCATGTAAATGTATAACCGTTACCTGAATACATTACTTATTTATATTCCTAGACACTGTTAGTCGTGTCTGAGTGCTGTGAAGAACTTCTGGGATTTATTAAGGGAATTCTATTTCTGTGGCATTTCTCAGGATTGTTTTAAAAGGATAAGTTTTCATTACTCCTGAAGAATTGACTTGCTCTTTGAAATCCTGGAACCCCGACCTTAACAATATTATTTTTACATTCTAAAATGTATCATGTTTCAGAGCAGATGGATACATTCATCCATTCTTTGTAAGCAAAGGTATTTATTTCTTACCAAATTTGTGACATTGGTTATATTTTTTTTAAAATAGAAACTTCTTGTAATTACGAAAAAGCCCGTGAATTTAACTTATTTTCTAATATTCATATAAAGTTTCCTTTTTGCTATTCTTGAAAATCCATTTCAGTATTATTGTTTGGACATCAAAGTTTTTAATGTTAATCATTCTTTTATTTTTTAAAATTGTATGGAAATATTTGTTTGGTTTACATCAATTAGACAATTTAAATGCAATTCAATAACTCGTAAGAAATAATTTGTAATAAAGAATAATCTAATAACATTTAATCATTATTTCTAAAAATTATGTATTAACATGATTTTTTTCTTTAACTTAACAGTGAAAGAGTATTTTCTTTTTTAAACTTTGAAGATCGTCTAAAGAGAAATTTCTAAAAGAAATTTCAAATCTTTGTAAATGATAATTACTAAGTAAAGTCAGACAATCAAAGCTGGCAAATGTGTTATTTCATTACAGATTCATCAAATATTTCGCAAGATTTTACTATGTCTTGGGAATTTTTATACAACAGTTGTTTAAAAAATTAGTGTACAATAACAATGTTTCAATTTTATATATCCATATTAATGCAAATAAAGATTGAAACTGACAAAAAAAAAATCTTTTTTGAATACATCTTAGAAAAAATACTCTTCATGAGTACATAATGAAGCAATGTCACTGATAGTGTTTCAAAAGAATATGAAAAATGCATTTTTTAAATTGCAATGAATTTCTTAGTTAAAAAAATAAAACTTTCACTTGTATAAAATCATGTAAAATTAAAATTAAATGTTGATAAATGATGCACGTTAAATAATTTTAATTACTAATTTAAACTAGCTAAAAAATTTTTGTATGTTCCAAAATGTAAAAATTTTAATGAAAATAATTTAGCATGTTTCAAACAATTTCTAAAATTAATCCCATATTTTAGTATGATTTGTATTTTTTCCAAGGAGACAATGATTTATATAAAAAAAAAATTCAAACATTTGTAGGTAATAATTATTAAGACAATCAAAGTGCTAAATGTTATTATTTTATAACATCTTTAAAGGCTTCATAATGTATTGGTACAAATCATACTATGTTAAAGCCACACAATGCCCTAAA
The DNA here is from genome assembly GCA_019973975.1 of Trichonephila clavata. Taxonomy (NCBI): domain Eukaryota; kingdom Metazoa; phylum Arthropoda; class Arachnida; order Araneae; family Nephilidae; genus Trichonephila; species Trichonephila clavata. The sequence continues at coordinate 17,355 of BMAO01014339.1, forward strand.
CATTTAAAAAACAATTTTTTGACATTTTCTTTTGACCCATATCATTGAGAAGCTTGCCACCAAATATCAGATCTGATAATAAATTAGTTTTAAAGATATTTGAAGAGCTTAGGTTTTGGTTTAATTTTAAAGCAGTTTTCCACTCTTAAAGTGAATTAAAAATATTTTTGAGCTCAATCAACTCTTGTAGTGTGAATGGTTAAATATTTCAGTTCTCATTACTAAAAGCATTTCTGCTTGATTATGTTTTGAGTTCTCATTGTTATTTAATTAAGATTGTTTTCAAAGCTAATTTTTGTTTTAAAAATAGTCTATATAACTTGGAAGCTTTATCATTAATTTTTTTCTTGTTGGCCCAAACATTCTCAGGTTGCTGTGAGAAACAATATTTCGAAGAGATGGAACACTACTGAAAATGATGTATCTGAATATCGCCCTCAGCTAATACTGCAATTAGATTTTTGAATTCAAGTATTGCAGATAAAACTGAATATTCTCATGATGTACCTAACTACATGATACTATAGTAGTACTATATTTTATTACTTTTGTGCAATAAAACTCAAACTTGCTAAACTGTGCCCCAATTTAAATCTGAAAAAAGTTTTTTTTTTACAAACCTGGTGATTTTTATAGATAAAGTTAGTATCATTATTTTATATATAAATACTTTGTGTTTCAAACAGTGCTAGTTTAAGCTCATTTTGAGCACTGGGTACAGAAGATCTACAATTTTTAATAACAAAAATTCAATACTTTTTAAACTTGTCTGTGTGCAAAGTGCCTATAACACCAAGTTGATCTACTTTTTAAAAGTTATTATACAATATTAAGGGAATGCTTCATCAGAAAAGGTGCAATGATTTTCAGAAATTCAATTTAATTATCCTCAGTTTTAAATGTATTTTTCTTCTTATTGAATTACATATAATTTATAAAAAATAGTATAATTTATCTATAAACAATAGATGGCTCCAAAATACAAGTTAAACTTGTAAAATAGAAATTAGCATATTGGATTGAGTTAAAATGAAAGTTTTTGAATAATAATAAATATTTATCAATGATGAAAATGAATTTTATTTATACAACACAATAAATTGCAAAAAAGATAGAAAAAATTCAATACAATATAGATAAAAATTAATAGTTGTATAAAATTTCCATTCGCAATTTCTACTGGTTATGTATCTTGACCAGGTATTGTATGTGTAGTGCATGCAAACTAAAAACTTATTTGGAGAAATGTATTGACATTTCATTATTTTGTTATCACTAATATGTATCTAAAGTATCTTTTTATATATACTTATATTTACATTTAAAAAAAATGGAAGATAAAAAAACATCAGACAGAGAGAGGGAAAAAAGATACAGAATTCTCACTCTGAAGTTAAAACGTGTGAAAATATATTTTTTTAGATTAAAATCATTATTATACATCAACAAGTTACTAAAGTTTATCATGAATAAATTGAGTTCCATTCTAATGAAAATCACAGTTTCTACTACTTATAAGCAAGATAATTAACTAATTATAGTATTAGTTTACCAGGAAAATCCTAAATTTCAAGAAACTTTTCAGTTTTCCAAATTATACTTGAGCAAAATATTAAATTACTTCAAAGTTTGTCAAAGAAATGCTAAATCAGTACTCATACCATTCCAAAATTTGTAACTTATGTATTAAACTGCCAAATAATTTTGCCAGACAAAAACACATCAAGAACATTAAAAAATTATATTATTATTATTACTGTGTTCATGAGCCATGATGCCTATGAGCAGGAACAGTTCCAGTTATTAGCTGTATATTGCAACAACATCCCACAGAATCAAATGTCTATACATAAAGCCATATTTGGTTTCATGATCCTAATTCTCAATAAATATACAATTGATGCAAGTACTTTTCTTGGGTCAATATTTGTAAGTAACTCAATGCAACAAATTTATTCAGGACTTATAAGCAGGATAATAATATATATGAGTCTTTTATATTTATGTAAAAATAAATCTAATGATATAAAGCAAATGTAATCTATAATGATAAATCTTCTACAAATTATGCAAATACCTATAAATGCTTATTTGTAATACATAGTAAAAAAATTTGTACATCTGTTTGATAGGTTTATCCCACAGTCAAACTCTGAAAAACAAATGTTCTGCTAATAGATACCACACAAATGCATTACAATTATTATTATTATTTTTGTAAAAGAATTATGGATTCAAAAATGACTTTTTTTTATTTTGATTATGTAAGAGTGAGCAGCAGAGGCGGATTAAGCGGCTAGCGGCCGCCAGGGGCCCCAAGCTGATAGACTTCAGTTATAAGTTCAACGTGCAACAAAAAAATCTTGTACTGATATTGCAAACCCAATGACTACCAACGATTTGAATCGTATAACAATTAGTGTTGCCCTCGTATATTGCATGTAATTGCGGTTGAAATCCGTTTTTTTTATAAATGTTTTCCTGAACTTTGGTCTTAAATATATGTTTTTGGTTCCAAGTTTTTAAAAAGTTGATCCCAGAATTCTTATATTAAAATAATGATCCCAGATCTCAGACTATAAACAACTACCAATGTTTAGTTTTTTAGAAAGAATTTAGTATTTGAAGGTTCGTGATTTATTGTTATCTGGATTTTTGTGTTTGTATTTTGAGAATGTGGGGAAAGAGATCGAAGCAGTGTCGGATTCAACGACACGGAGGCCCTTAGGCAGTCGAGTTCTTGGGGCCTCTTAGCCTGTTTTTTGGAGTTTTAACAGAAAACAGAACACGCTTTTGTGGGCCCCTAAAAAGAACGGGGCCCATAGGCAGTTGTTACTCCTCCTAACGAGTAATCCGGCACTGGATTGAAGTATTTTGCAAATTTAGCAGCAGTTTTATTTCAGTCAGCATGACAGAAAGAGCGAAATATTTAAGTGAGATTAAAATTTCTCTAAATTGATGAATGAATCAAATAGTGAAATAGATTAAAGTAATTTTTCGAAAAAAACTGTAGAGCAGCGTTTCTCAAACTGTGGAACGCACCTCCCCCGAGGGGGGACTGGATAACCCTACGAGGGGGGCGCGAGCATATGGAAAGTAGATGATTTAAAAAAATTAGTTTACTGACATGAAGTAAAGCAAAATACTTTCTGACATAAAAACACACACATTACATTGATATAATTTATACATATCATCTGGCGATATTACGTCATCGAAAAATAAAAGCTCCTAGCTACATGTGCTCCCTTACATGTGTAAGCAAAAAGTCGTAAAATGTTATCAATGGTCTTTTACCATTGATAACATTTTACCAGATATTTTACGTTTATAAAATAGTATGTCACTGGTTTAAAACGATATAGTTCCGTGTGAATTCTGAATCACAGGAAACGCAATAAGAAAAGTTTAAAAGCTGGTAAAATTACTCAAAATAATGAGAAGACAAGGAGTGGTATGATCTTTGAATGTAGGAAAAACTTCTCATTCAAAACGGATCGGCAGAAAGATCGTTTGAAGTGAAATATAGATAACACTTAGGATAGAAAAAATCCATTCAGAATGTTATTTGCCTGTAAATGACAATAACCCCTTCGTCTATTGATTGATTGACTGTAATAAACGTCGCACTAAGAAGCTACAGAAAAGCTTGGCCCTTTGTTGGAATTTTTTTCAGAGATGGTCCAGTGAAAGAGAATATAATATTTTATTTATAGTAGCTGGATTTTTGATTTGGAGCACCTAGCTCGTCAGGGCCTTTATCTCCTATCTTTGGTGAAATAGCTTGTCTTTTGGTTAACTTGCCCATGTTTGATATAATAGTGTGAGAATTTTAATAAAACTGCATGAGAAAAATTAATAAAACATGAAAAGTATCAAACATATGATACGAAATTTAAATAAAAGCATAGGAACGTGGAAGAGATCTGGATCGTTTGCTAAAGTGGGATCAGAATGCTAGTATATTATCTTGACTTTTTCTAGGCCAATGGCAGCTTTGCGAGAGAGACTGCTCGCCCAATGGGGTTGCAGTTACTCTCGCTGGTGATGTTCGCTGTTGTTCTCTTTTATTTCTGTAACAACCAAAAGACAGGATGTGCATTTATGGTGAGCAAGGGCTCGATAACTGCTACCCGTTCCGAGAACAGATAGGACCATAAGCGCCAGAAGTCTTCCGTCACCCTCCAAGTCTATAGTTAATTATTTTTTTAAGGAGTATCAATGAGCTCTCAACGCTGGTCCTCTAGGGGAAGGGGGAGGGGCGCATTAGAGAAGAATTTCGGCACATTGGACAAAAGCAGGATCAGGAAAAGCAGGATCAAGATCTGGCTTAAGGACGAATGAAAAGAATGGGACAGAAAGACCCTGAGAAAAAGACTCCTTTTCGAAGAAAACTGAGGAAATTTTGCATCAATTTGACTTTTGAACCAATTTCTTTTAGCTTCCTGCGCTTATACAGACAAATCGGAGAACCGTGTTTAAACAAAAAAAAAAAGTAACTATATCTTTATTTTCAAATTCTTTTTTGATTTTTAAGATTTAATGCACAGGTATTTTAATCATTGCATAAAATAAAGTGAAAAAAAATATTTTGTCGCATTTGCGAGTCATTACTATTTTATTTATTTATTTTTCGTCTTACACACATAAATATAAATAAATGTCATCAGTTTCAGAGAATATTTTCATGATGATTAACATATTTAAATGTGTTTTCGTAGCTTGAATCTTAAAACATTTTCGATTGGCATTGTTATTCAAACGAAAAAATGTTAGTTGCCTCTCGTATAAAAATAGTTTCTTGAGTCAGTTATAAAAAGCGATAGTAGTTCATTTAAAATACAAAACATTAATGAGAAAGGGCTCGATAACTGCTACCCGTTCCGAGAAAAGATAGGACCATAAGCGCCAGAAGTCTTCCGTCACCCTCCAAGTCTATAGTTAATTATTTTTTTAAGGAGTATCAATGAGCTCTCAATGCTGGTCCTCTAGGGGAAGGGAGAGGGGCGCATTAGAGAAGAATTTCGGTACATTGGACAAAAGCAGGATCAGGAAAAGCAGGATCAAGATCTGGCTTAAGGACGAATGAAAAGAATGGGACAGAAAGACCCTGAGAAAAAGACTTCTTTTCGAAGAAAACTGAGGAAATTTTGCATCAATTTGACTTTTGAACCAATTTCTTTTAGCTTCCTGCGCTTATACAGACAAATCGGAGAACCGTGTTTAAACAAAAAAAAAAAAAAAAAAAAAAAAAAAAGGTAACTATATCTTTATTTTCAAATTCTTTTTTGATTTTTAAGATTTAATGCGCAGGTATTTTAATCATTGCATAAAATAAAGTGAAAAAAAATATTTTGTCGCATTTGCGAGTCATTACTATTTTATTTATTTATTTTTCGACTTACACACATAAATATAAATAAATGTCATCAGTTTCAGAGAATATTTTCATGATGATTAACATATTTAAATGTGTTTTCGTAGCTTGAATCTTAAAACATTTTTGATTGGCATTGTTATTCAAACGAAAAAATGTTATTTGCCTCTCATATAAAAATAATTTCTTGAGTCAGTTATAAAAAGCGATAGTAGTTCATTTAAAATACAAAACATTAATGAGATTTTGAGTACATCCAATAATTATTTACCATACTTAAAAGAATCCTAACAATAAATCGAAATTGAAATAAAAACGTTATTATATATTTATTGTGTTGATTTTTTGTTTGTAATCCTAACGTATTACGATAATTTTGTTTAGTAATATATGAGCCAATCTATAATTTCTAAATATTTAATTAAAATTGTTTCAAACTGTTAAAAGAATTTTCAAAGAAAGAAAGTATATTAAGTTTACTTAAAAATACACTTTTCTTTCTTTTTATTGAGGTAACGTGAAATAAACACATAATTTTTCTAATATACTTTAAAACTGCTAAGAGAACCATTATTTTGTAAGATTAAATTTGAAAAGCACAAATTCTTTTTTTCTTTTTGTATTAATTGCCATTTCAAGAGAGATTTGCTGGAGATACTTTTTTGATTAAGATCTTTTGTCCAGATAATTTGAAAAGATATATATATATATTCAATGCAATCTAATAATTAAATGTGTATAACTAATTATAAAAATACATAAAGTCGTATAATTACTTAAAAATGCATAATTTCTTTAAATAAATAATAAAGTTAATCAAAGTTCTAATAAAGTTAATCAAAATTCATCTATAACTATATTTAAAATCTTTAAAAAAGGCTACAATGCCAAAACTATAGCAGAAATTTCTTATAAAAAGCATTTAATGAAATGTTTATTTTTACAGAACAATAATAAATGTTGAAAAATATAGGTTCTATTTTTTAATTGCTCCTAGTTTAAAATTATTTAAAATGGTAGCAAAATGTATTATAGAAATAAAAATATGATAAACACAATTTATAAAGTAGACAAGAGTGATTTCACAAACAAAATAGAAATGTGAAAAGTTATTCAATATGTAGTAAGATTGTTTAATTTTGAGAAAGGGAACTTTGAATGTAATTAAGATATAAATTTAGTTGAAAAATTGTAGATTTCTTTTGTGATATATATTGTGGTGTTTTTCAAACAGTTTTGAGTTATCTTTAGCAGCAGAAAGTTGTAGCGATGCAATTAAAGATTTTATGCTTGTACAGAAATTATTCAATTTTTTTTCTGTGTCAACCCATCGCTGGCGAATTTTAAATAAAAATCTGGAAAGGAATAAACATGCAATATCTGTGAAAAAAGTTTCAGATACACGATGGTCAGCAAGAGCAGATGCCATACGAGCTATAAGACTTGGTTATACACACATAGAAGAGGCCCGGGATGAAATCCGTGATACAAATGAGGAGAAGATCACAATACTGGAGGCAACTTCTCTTTTGAAATAGATGGGGAAACATGAAACTTCCCTAATGACCGTGATTTGGGATACCATACTCCAGAGGGTGAGTGCTACTAGCAAAGCATTACAATCAATTGTGTGTGAGCTATTAAAAGGAACTAATCTACTGAAATCTTTAGAAAATTTTATACAAAATTTCAGGAATGAATTTGGAAAAGTAGAACAAGAAGCAACTGCTTTATCAGGGCTCTCATTTGAAAAGGAAGTTGGACAAGCTTGCATGCAGCGAAAGAGAAAAAGTATTTTCGGTGAAACTATATAAAGAAGGTCATGAATTTGAAAATAGGGAAAATTTCTTGGTCAACTCATTCCATGTCATATATGATAGAACAAGCGCAGAACTATTCCGAAGAGCTGGAATATATGAAAATGTTATAGAACACTTTTTTTGTATTTTTTGACGAGAGGTTACCTGAAATTAAGAAGAAAGCTGTACAAAAATTAAAGGATATTTACAAAGACGATATTGAATCGTTTAATTTTGACGATGAATTGGATCAGTTTTTGCTATTTTTAAAAGAAAACAAAGATACAATGTACACTCCAATAGAAATTTATCGAGTTGCAAAAGAAATGGTCTCGACTTTCCCTATGTAGAGATACTTTTAAAAATATTTTTAACTATACTGATATCAAATGCATCAGGTGAGAAATCTTTTTCGGCTTTAAAGCGCGTTAAAAATTATTTAAGAAGTAGTATGGGAGAAGACAAACTGAACAGCATGGCCATATTATATATAGAACAAGATGTTTTGGACCAAATAGATACTGCAAAAATAATCGATGAATTTGCCCAAGAAAAATCAAGACGTAAAGTTGTATAGCAAAATTTTAAGCTTTCAAGTAAGGTTATTTTTAAAATTCTTTAAAATAAAGTTTATTTATTTTTTTTAGCCATTAATTTTTTTTAGCTATACATTTTGAGAATTTAAGGTCAACGAATTTTTTCACTATTTAAGATTTTCGACTCTTCAGCCCCAATCCTTTTACCGCCAGGGGCCTCCAACTAGCTTAATCCGCCTCTGGTGAGCAGGACTTTTATATTCCATATATGGACATAAACATTCTATTATACACACATTTTTAATAAAAAATTTTAATGCCTTAATTTATTATTGTATTTGGAATTCAATTCTCGATAAATCATATCTTTTACCTAAAATAGCGCATGGAGTAGACTTCCAAAATGCTGCATAATTTTTTTACATGTAATTTTACAAATGTTAAATGATGATTTTGACTTCTAATGTTTGAAAATGGTACTTGATTCATCATAAAGTATAAGCATTAATGAAGCTGTAGTAAATTAAAATCTTTTTCCATTTCTATAGTGAATGCTTCTCGAAAATATTTTTTTTTCTTTTTCCCTGTAATATTCTAAAATTATTAAGTAAAACAAATTTTGATTTATATGTATGTATACTTGTTTTTGATATGCGCGACATGTATGGTTACATATCAGATTTTTGCATCCTAATTTTAGATAATTAAATACTGAAGTACCTCAGTTAATTACTGTAAAGATGTGTAAAATAAGTAAAATTTAGATTAACTAAATATATGTTCTATTGTGTGTGCGTTAGACATACCTGTCCTTAATTTTACCAAAAACATATCAATGGGTTGCAAAATATTATTTTAGGTGGACATTAAGGTATTTTCAATATTTAAAACATTGAATACACTAAAAAAATCTCTTGCAATGAAACGCTCTGTTAAGGTTTTCATATGCAAATCACTATTTGCAATGTATTTATTTTTCTGTACAATATCCTTCTGCTTCTATTCTGTTTTGTAAAAGGCAATCTTATCCAGGAAGGAATGGAAAGTGCTGGCTTTAATCAGAATGTAACGTTCGCTATCCTTGTATTAAAAGAATTTTTAAAAAAATTTTACATAATTATGCATGTATATGTAACTACTCATGAATTTTAAGCTTATAAAGACGTAAAATAAAAATAACATGAAATTTAAAATGTCAGTTGTAGTATAGTAAAATTGATAAGTAGAAATTTTCTTTTATCATAAATGTTTTTTTTTTTTATTATTGGGAAAAGTTAATGCAATCAGTGTTTTAAAAATATAGATAGATACTTGCTTCTCAATTTCTATATGATCATGCTCTTCAGTATTGAACTGATTTATTCCCTGATTTCTGGAAAAATAGCGAAATATGAATCTCACAAATTATTAAAATTTATTGTATGTTCTTCACCATACAGCATTATACATTTATGGATGCATATTTTTTAAAGTACATATGAACTTCATTAATTTACTTGTATTTGTAAGTGTATTGTTCTGAAAATTACAAAACAATGACTTTGCTGAGCCAATTCAGTTTAAAATTCTTATCTAGGTGCTTGTTAAATTAGTGAAAATAATTATATAAAGAGATAAAAGAAAAAAATGTAGGTGAGTTCAACTGCGTACTTTTTCATCAGTTAGAAAATCAGAATAGGTCCCATAAGTAGTACCCTGGTTTGTTTTTTAGTGTCTGCAAAATTGAAATGCTTTGAAGTCGACGCCTTTATCAACATACAGTATAATAAAAATTCAAATTACTGTAAGCATAGAAAATGTATAGATATATATTAGCATTATACACACAGTTAGGAAATGAAATGAACAAAGTTATGATGATATTTCTATAAATTAAAAAGTATTTTGTATTGCTACTAAATGGATGGCAAAATTTAAGATTCAGATTTTATTCCAATAAAATTTAACACAACAAAAAGTTCGTTATTTAGACAGTTCAGTTTCAAATTTTTGTCCATACTGCTTATAAAATTGTCGATAAAGTAACAAAAGCAAGTAATATAAAAATAATAAGTCATTCCTTCTTAGGTAAGAATTTTATTTTAGTTACTTTTTGTCAAATAATTACAGTTAATATATATAAATATGTGTATACATATGACAGAATCACAACATTAAGTGGAAATTAATTTTTTATTAATTATCATTAAAGTATTGCATTGCTATCCAAAATAAATGTTTCAAATTTCAGTTTAACTGAATGTTTTATTGGACACAAGTCGCCAAAATGGTCGCTGTGTCGCCAAAAATGATGCCAACATAGATGTATTTATAATTATTAGAATAATTGTTTTGTTAATTGTAATTAAATTACTGTATTGTCAACTAAAGTAATCATGTACATAAAATTTCAGCTCAATCGAGCGCTTCAAAATGTATTTTACTAACGATTGAAAATTTGAACAAGATAAACAAATATCGAGAGTGTGAACTAATAGTAGGAATTGGGGGGGGGGAACCCCGTAGGTATATATAATCAACTACATACTTAACAAATACAGAGCATTCAGAATAGATCACAGAAGTGGCACCCTGATCTGTGTATGTTTGCAAAATTAAAATTCTACGAATTCGAAATGTTCAGAAAATATTTCAGACTCTTTTGAAAACTTTAAAAGTCGTCAGCGTATTTGATAAAAAAAAATATTGAAAATGAAATAATTAAAAGTACACACATTTCAGTCGAAAATTCTTTTGGAATATCTTTTTTCATTTGTTTTTGATAGTAGATGCAAATCCGAAAATTCCGCCAAAAATACTCAGTCGAATGAAACACGTGGCTATTTGTTTTGTATATCATCACGTGATTATGACGTCAGGTGTATCGAGTCCATTGTCTTGGATGGCATCCAAAAAAGTTAATTGGCCTTTGTCTCTGCATATTTTTTTCGTCACAATTTATGTTTTTATCCGCAGTTGTAATTCGTAATTAATGCATTTTACTTTTTGTTGGCATTTTTATACATTTTAATTTTTCCAATGATAACTAGGGGAGGAGGGTATCCTCCCGTCCGCCTAACGGCAGAGCAGCCCCATTGTACAAATTATACAACTATTAATACCTATTGCTCAAATTATGAAATTGTAATTTGCATGTATTATGTAGTTCTATAATTTGTGTCCGTAATGTTGAACAAGACTTACTGCCTTTTTATTATTGTTCTTGTGTGTGAGATAAGCAAATAAATTTGTCAGTTCACGGCATACGAAGCGCTATTTGTGTAATTAAGAGAGTAGAGTGTGTTGTTGTGTCTGTAGTAATGTATGTATAAACTGTGTCTGCGCAATCCCAATTGCGCTGCCTGAACTGCGCATGCCCTGCAACTCCAATGTAAATGTACAGAAGTTATGAGAAATTAATAAACGCAAGTCCACAAGAAAACTGTGTCGTGATTGTGTGTCATGAACAATATGTGTAAGAGACTCTTGAGTCCACTTACGTGTTAGAGCTATCGAACTAAACAAAATTTATTTCATCACCACGAAAAATTTTTTTTATGTAAAAAGAGAGAAAATAGATTCCCATGAATAAATCAGATGTCTATTTCCAATTTCATCATAATTTTGTTCCTAAAAAAATATTTAAAAATTGAGGGGAAAAAAACTTGTATTGAAAATTTTCTTGTCGTTGCTTTTGCTGCCATCTAGTGACTAAAATATAAAATATATGATGAAAAAAATACTACCTTTTTAAAAAATTAGATTTTGCAATTAAAAAAAAGCGAGATAAAAACTATTCTGGCAAATTTAGAAACAACTATTATTTAAGTATCAATTCAACTCGGCTCTTTTAATCTTAGTACAACAAATTTATCTATAAAACAATTAATTTCATATAATCCAAAATTATCTTCTATGTCGTTCATCATTTATATTTTATATATCAGATGTACTTTTTATTTCCTATATATATCTAATCCTTTTATGCATGTTTTGTATAAAATATTTTCATCGAAAAAAGTTGTTAAGTTACTTGTTGATCGCACACACAATAATTGGCATTAAAATAAATAAAATGAAGGTTTTCTTCATAAAGGTACGAATAGCCAATACTACACATATATTTAAAATTCTCAATATTAGTTCAAACTTTTCAAAATGTTTCTTTTAAGTGGATTTAATGTTACACCTGCTTTGAATCAATGTATACAATTATATATATATATATATCTTTTGATAATATTAATTTTTCTAGCATTTTTAAAAAACACATGTCAACTTCCCCAATTCAAAATATCACTATTAAAAAAAGGCTTTTAAATATAATAAAAAAATAGGTAGATCAATTTTTAACTATAATGCACCTATCAAGCAAGAAAATTTAATATGTTATTGTAATGAATTTAAAGAATTCAAAGATAATTATCACCAGCATGTTATTACTGGTGATCTCAATATTGTAAAAGACAATATTCTAAGAAATATAATGAATAAAGGTACTGGTTTTAGACTTATGATTTCAAATAATAAAAAAAATTATCAAAAATCAGTTATATAATGATATTGAGCAATTCATGTACAAAATTGCCATTAAATATAGTATGCCTATAGAGGCATTCACAGAGTTTAAATGTAACATTACACCACAGATTAATAAATATAACTTTAGTACAGATAATAACATCTTTTTTAATGATATTAAAAATCAGATTAAAAAATTACAAAATAAATTTATTATAGTTTATATTGATAAAGTGCCTGGAAATTTTGCCTTCATTTGTAAATACTATTATAGTTTAATGCTCAACAAACATTTTGAAAATAATACAGCTTTTATTAGGTCATCAATTTCTGATAGAGAAATTAATAATCGAATTTTGGCTTTTCATGAACAATTAAAAATACAAATTAATAATAATTTTAAATTTCCACATGTATTTCTTACTCCTAAATTTCATAAAGATCCAGTAAAGTTTAGAACAGTTACTAATGGTTTTAATACATATATCAGCAAATCAGGCAAAATTCTACATGAAATGTTACAAGATACAATAAATAATCTAAAAACTTCAGCCATTCTTAAAAATAGTACAGAACTTATTGCACAAATTAAAGATACAAAGATATTTTCAGTATTTAGTTTAGATTTTGAAGATCTTTTTAACTCAATTAATATTAATGATATGATAAAAACACAAGTAAAATTACATAAAGATAATTTGTTTAAAAATGTCAAATATGATAATTTGGTTCTCTACTTAGGTTAGTTCTATAAGAGAATTATGTTTATCATAATGGTAATTATTTATCAACAGATTAAGGGTCTACCACTAAAGCCAATAGCGACAGGAAAAATCCTTTTGTTAAAGTAACTGAAATCTCTTTTAAAATCACTAGAACTAAATACTATTTCAAACCTCATAAACATGATAAAATTGAATTTAATCATCCAAAAAAATCAATTATTTAGAAAATTATGAAACACAAACTTTTTTTAAAAACTAATAGAAACCTTGTTCTATCAAGAAATATCAAGTTATATTCCTTTCATATTCTCTGACAGATTCGCATCACTACTGTGTTCTACGCGAGGATTCTTCCGGTCCGATTCAACGATCTGGGATTCTTCCTGTTCAAATCCCTTTTTCCCCTATCGAAAAATCCCTATCTTTTAGGATTTTTCCTGTCTCCAACGCTATGTCTGAAATGCAGAGCCCGCGCTAAATCTGAGTACAATAAACAAGTTATTGCCAGATTCTGGACCCAAATACAATTTCAAAACAAAGCAAAGGCTGAA
>BMAO01014340.1:0-19823 GCA_019973975.1 Trichonephila clavata
TTTCTCTTTCTCTAATTTTTAACTTGGAACAGATTCAAAATGATATAAAATTAAAGATTTATTTCCTCCATCACCCATTTCTAAAAGTACAAATGTCATTACAAAAATAGTCTAGTCCAGCGATATTCAACCATCGACCCTACAAGCCTTTTTAAGTGGCCTGGTCATAACCCATTGCTCTGAGAAATTCATTTATTTTTTATGAAAATTGGTGGAAAGTTCAATGCTAAAAAAATGAAATATATCAATTTTGCCTTTTGCTGTCGATGTCACATGGGTGCGAATTGAAATTTTTTTTTTCTGATTAGTGATAATAGACAACAGTGGAGTAGCGACCATTTTATGAGTGGAACTAATTTTTAACTATCTTTCATATCATGCAAGTGAAAAATATTCGAAGAAATAGATTGTTTAAAGACGATTGGGAAGTTGACTATATTGTAGTGGAAAACATGCAGGGTTCAGTAATTCGTTTGATTTGTCACGAAAGTTTATTTAAAAAATACCAATAAACAGGAATCGTTCAATGACACTTTTCCTCAAGATCTCTTTCAAGACATGATAAATAGGCTTTCTTTGAAAAAATCTTTACATCAGCAAAAAAGTTTTTGTCTGTGGTAAAATGTCTCAGCGATAACAAAGGCACCCCATGAAATTTGCTACATCATTGGTTATCATATGAAACCGTTTACTGATGGAGAAATTGTGAAAGAATCGTCATAAATGCTTCCAAATTTAGAAAAATTCAGTGACAAAAATGAAAGTAATTAAAAAAAGCAAAGAAGGATGTATAATATTTTGATCAATTTCCATATTTTGAATTTTCTATGTTATCTTGCTCTTAAAGCATCCCCACCATAAATTCTCATGTTGCGGCCCGCGTGAAATAGCCATCATATGTATGCTGCCCGGCAGAAAAAACGGTTGAGTATCCTGGTCTAATCTGTTGCTCTCTATTATATCCATCACATCTGATATTCTCGCGAACATTCACGTGAGTCTCGACAACCTATTGAACGTCTGCGCAAAACATGTAAAAATAATGTACCTCGTACAATCCCAGTCAATTTTGGTCGAGCCGATACTCTTCTATAGCTACCGAATCTATCTTAAATGTGAATTTTATAATTTTCACGCAGTGTTTGTTATAATTTCAGAGTATTAAGTATTTACAGCAGTAAATTAAATCAAATCATAGATACACTTTTATGTCGTAAGCGAACATTCGATGATAATAATGTATCAACAAGAACACAACGAGCATGGTTCGAAAATTAAATCAAGGCAATATTCTGAAGAATATTTAAATTTTGGATTTATTATGACTGAAGTAAATGGAGAACAAAAAGCTACTGTTTGTTATGTATGAAAACTTACACATCCGAAGAACAAGTATATGTTGTTTTTAAAACCATGCTGGCAAAGAATTTAAAAAAGTATTTTCTTGCTGAGGACAGCTTGATTGCAAGTTACAAGTGGGTTAGGAATCCATTTCAAAATACTTCAGAAGGGTTGTCAACTACCGAAGGAGAAATCTTCACAGATTTTACATCCAGTGGCGAAATTAAAAGTCATTTTTGAAAAAATCGCTCTTTGAATTTTGGGCAGAGGTGGATGATGAATTTCTACAGTGAAAACTAAAGCACTTCGTATACTATATTACCCTATTTTCAACATCCTATCTTTGTGAAACCGGATTTTCTGTGATGGCTGCTTTGAAGACAAAGTATAGATCTCAGCTAAATATACAAAAGTAATTCAAGTGTCAATTTCTAATATTAACCAATTTTGCTCTGCAAAAAGAGCTCATGGAAATCTTAAACTTGTTCTTAATTTAGTTTTAAGTAATTAGTTAAAAATACCTTGTTCAGTATTGATAGATTAAAAGTATACTGGTTGAAGTACCTGCTCTTTTCACTTCATTTTTAAAAAAAATAAAACATTATTCACGATATAATAGCTTAATTGCAAGGAAAATAAAACAAAGTGTACGACAATGTATACATAAATGTAAAATGATTTTTTAAAGTGAATGGTCATAGTGTAAATAGTTTTAAATGAACTGTAAAAAGCTCACAGAATTGGCATTTAGAATTAATATTAAATAATGAAAAAGAATATAAAATTCCAATGAAGAATAATTGTGTTATTTTTAATATTTTAAGCGAGAAGACTTTAAAATGTTTTAATCCGGAAGCCCACCCGATACTAACGGTAATGGTCGTGCGGGAGTGTCACCCTAATCCTTCTTTAAAAATTATTTTTAGTGTACAAGATAAAAATCGGAATTTCAGTGAATAATTTAACTAAGAGAAATATACTTACCTACTTTCAAGGACGTTTTAATTTTTCTTTGAATAATTTGAGAAAAATCCAATAAAATGATTCAAAAATGCATGACCTTAATAAAGGACACAAATCATGGACACTTTCATTAATATTACAGGAATGTTATTTGCAGGCAAGACTGTCATATTTTGCCAAGTTATTGTAGTTTTACTATCTTTTGATGATGGACAAATAGCATTTGAAATTTTTCTTGCTTGTGTCTTTTTCACAGGGCGCAGTGTGTTGTGGTACATTTATGGTTTCATATTTTAGTTGATGAAGTTCTTTAAGAAAGCAATTGAAAACTTTCCATTCGTTTCATGCTCATCACTTTTCTCAAATTAACTTTCGCTATCATGAGTAATATGCATTACATTTTTTGTTGATGTAATATCGTCAGATGATATATATAAATTATATCAGTGTAAATGTGTATTTTTTCATGATGTCATAAAAGTATTTTGTTTTACTTTTCATTCCAGTTAATTTTTTTTAAATCTTTTTTTTTCGATATGCTCGCGCCCCCTTGAAGGGTTATCCCACCCCCCAGGGGGGGCGTGCCCCACAGTTTGAGAAACGCTGCTGTAAGTCACACGAGCGATAAATCGTTATGTCAGTCCAATGCAAAAAACACAACCTTCACCTCAGGAGCCAGGAAACGCAAAAAAGGGATAGCAGACAGATGGTCATCAAAGAGACTACGTTATAGAGAAGACATGCAGAGGCGATACAACACAAAACAAGTGAGCTCCAACTTATTTGCTACAGGACTGTAGATAGTGTTCGAATTATCAAGAGTTTTTTAATAAGAAAACTTTTAATTATTGTGTGTTGTATTCTGCCCAACCACAGATTTTACTTCGAAATATTGAGTGTACCAAACGTATTGTTTTAGTTCGAAATATCAAGAAATTTTCTAGGGACTTAGCATATACTTCGAATAGCGAGAGGTTCTTATTATCAAAGGTTTGAATTTTTCTTTCAAGTTGTATAAATGACATGTTAATGGTGTTTTTGAGTTCTTAAGAAGAGAAAATATTATTGGATAAAATTGTAATGAATAATTATATTTGCACTGTTTGCTTGGTCACTGGCTTGAGACAAATCAAACAAAGCGTGGTACGAAATACAAAATGTATATTTTTATTCTTTTGTATGATAGAAGAAATACGCCACTTGGTATCACCAGTGATGGAAAGATAATGAAAAGAACACAGATAAATATCTTAGTTGCTATGCTAAGCTTTGTATTTTGTTAGGAAAATTAGTTATTTACAGAATGAAGCCTATTAGTTGGGATCATGGATTTTTTCAAATATGATGTAAAAAAAAAGGAAAACAGCCAAAATAAATTTTCAAAAACTGTATTTTTTTTTTTTTTGTGAATAAACTGTATTTGTGATCCCATAACATTTTATAAATCGTATGTATGTCTTACAGAATGCAAAAGGTTTTTGTATGGCTTACATTCTCTAATTATTTTGGTGTGGCTTAATTCTTACAGGGCGGTTATTCACAATGTTTATTTTTTTAATTATTTCTGAAGCTGTTGCTACCCGGAGGTCGTTGGTGTAGGAGAGTTGAACCTATACTTTAAAGCTGCCATTTTTAATTTGTTCGTATATTCCCCGTACAAAGCGCATCGCCTTTTTTTTTTACAAAGGAACCTGAAATGCAGGTGCACTGCTCTTATGTTTTGAAGTTTGTGTTTTTATTCGATATATATTCCAAGCTTTAGAAAAAAAAACTGTACACTTTTAAAATTACAACCCTTTCACTTAATAAGGAATGACATTTCTCAAATAAACATTCGATATATCTTGAAGTATAATTTTTCTTCTATGCTTATATTTTTCTTAAAAATCTCATTTTTATACCCGGTGTACAACGCGTACCCATAAATTTCGATCTTATTTTCTGTATCAAGAGTGCGCTTTATTCACCAGATTTTACAGTAGTTTTATTTTAGGATCTATCACTCTGTGACGGGGTGCTTACGCGTTTTACTCACCTTCTCTCGACTTCTTTAAATTGTTTTATTTATTTCAACCAATCTCCTCCGAGAGCCAAAAGTGTGACTTATGCAAACGAGATATTTTCGGTTTAGCGAGTTCGAAAAGGATATAAAAGGGAGAAATGAAATGAAGAGATGAGGGTGATTTGGAGAGAGTAGTTTTTCTAGTGGAAATATATTCGTCGGAGAAGACTATTGAAAAGTATTCATTAAATCCGTTCGGGATGGAACTGAAAGATAGCTGAGATTGAAGCCGCTCATTAAAGCAATCCAGATATAGAAGAACCTGCCGTAAGAAAAGGTATCAGGTCAGTTGTTTTCATAAATTAAATATAAATGTGTAGCTTGATTGTACGCGTTGTTCTCCGTGGATTCAGTTAGGATTCCGTCATTCATAATCGAATTCTTCTCGTACTCCACTGTATTTTGTTGATCTTAAGGTTTGAATAGTATTTGTGTAATCTCTCATTAAGAAAAGTCAATAAATAAGATTGATTTATTAAATTAGTTGTAATCAATTATGGATCCAACATATTCAGATTTAGATAATACGCGAAGGGGAGTTAATAATCATAGGGGTAGTGATAGGCTACGACAACTCTACGAATGATTTTCAACTTTATTACTTAACCTTGGGAGCAATCTTAAATCTTTCTTCTTAATCTAACTTACGAGATTTTCCAAAATGAATAATCTGGGATCATATCCTTATGCAATGAAGTCGCCAAAGTGGTGGTCCGCAAGAAAAGTTCGCTGGTCCCCAGAAAAATGTGGAATATATTTGCTCATCGTGTTAAGTTATGTTTTCAGATGCATTGAAACATAATTCAATTCATAACAATACATGAAAAGTTATAAAAATGCTACCTCACAGAATAATACCACGGCAAATAAGTCCTACTGTTGTAGATGCATTGTTATATGTGGATAATAGATCTGTGCAGCAAAAAAATTCAGGATAATAATTTAAACATGCATATTAAAGAAGGCCTCATCGATCTAACGTCCGACGAAACTCTCAAATTTAAATTTCATTCATCCTTATCAAGATTTAAGTTTTAGCTTTACATAAAAAATGAATAGCCTTTTAGTGAACAGACGATGAGAATTCTGATTCAATTCTCCACAACTTATTTGTATGAAAAGGTCTTTTCATCCGTCACAGCCATCAAAACACGGTACTAATCTCAGCTTGAAATAAATGCAGTTCTCCGTCTTGCAGTAACAACATGGATCCAAATATTTATAATTTTATTTCAATTAAGCAGGAACATCCATCACACTAGGAATCTATAATGCTAAAAGTTTTATATACTTAAACCATTTTTTAATTGTTTTGTTTTTGCAGTTTTTGTTTATTTTGTTTCTTTTATTATGGTTTATTAATAAAGCCTTCATAATTTGGTTATAATTAACAGTTTTATTTTATAAACTAGGCACATTTTATGTGTACTTAGATCACAATTTTTTATAAATATATTTAACACTTATAAAAATCCTATTTGTAGTCCGTTGGATTTAAACTATGAATTCACTGCTCCGTTAGGTCGAAATGTTTGGTGACCGTTGCTAATGCAAGTCCTTCTCAAACCACAATAGCCACTTCTATTGTACTATTGTACAGAACCACTGCTATTTCCGTCCACAACTCCCGGTGGATTCTAAAACGAATATTAATTTGAAGCTTCACAAGTTCGTAATCGCAATCCACGCTCTATTATTCCTAGATTTCGCAATTAACCTCACACAACCCAATGTCATGGTTATGTCCCAACCCAATGTCAAACACCATTTACATTTGCATAAAATTAAGTCATCTCTATGGAAAGCAGTTTTTAAACTAAAATTCCAGTTACAGAATAGTTTATCCTACAGGATTAGTAGAAATACCGCGAATAGAACCCGTCACAAAATGATCGTATTTTTTGTATGCAAGCTAATACTTTTCATTTCTGTTTCAGAATAATTTATTGTTTATTGAAAATATGTTTTCTTTTAATTCTCTTTCTCCCTCTTTCTCTTTCAATGTGAATTTCGAGTTTATATACTTTTTCTTTAGTATTCTGTTTATCTATAACTATTATATTTACATGAAAAATAAGGGGGATGAGGGATCGTTGTAATAATATATGCTTGCATGTCCTAAAATCTGTTACTGAACGTCATTACACTGCGAAACAGCAATTCTCGATCTTACGGGTTGGGAGTATTTAAATATTGCAATACGGAGATCAGAGGAAGCTTCCGCACTGAAATAAAGCTGTAATCCATAGCAAATGAAATTTTCGCCCCCAGGGAACCGACTTAGATTCGTCATTTCAACGAATTGGCGACGGTGAATTGAGAGGAGGGTAATCCTCTATTCCTGAACTGTTGATTAAGTTTTGATGCACCCAAGAAATTCTCAGTCACTCGCTTATTTATGTAGCAGAACTTCGGGTTTTCAGAGTGAAACTCTTTTTCCTATCCACTTCCATTAAAATAGTGGCGGTCTTTGCTAATTTTATTATTGGGAATTCTGCAACGAAGGTTAATTTTTAAGTATTGTATCGAGTTGCGAATTCTTATGTTGCAGCATCTTCGCTTTTGTACATTTTTTGGTAGGGGAATACATTTTTTTTTCGGTTAACACGAAGTTTCATCAAAATTTTCAGTAATTTATCGTCTAAAGGAAACCTTTCCTTTTTCAGTAAAATTTTAATATTCATTAATTATTCTCATAAGCCTTAGAGTTTTGTTCTGAGTACACTATCTTATTTTGTTATTTCTTTGTAATGTTATATTTTGCGGGATAAATTACTGATTACTTTTAAACCATTGTCCTTCACTCCAGTGAGTACGAGGACAGATGAATGTCACGTTGTATAGAAGTGTTGGCAATTACCTCTCATTCTTCACTTGATACTACTGTTGCCAAACCTTGGAAAGAGAAATTCAATAAGTCCCTTTACTTTTTGACTTACCCTCGTAAATCGTGATAGAGCAATTTTCTTCAAAGCGATTGAAACTGATTTTTATTGGACATATTTGTGCTGCTCTCTAGCAAAACAAGAGGAGAAAATTTTTCAATCTAAGTCGAAAATTGATGCCTAAAAGGCAAATCAAACATAGATAAATCTTGCAGACGTAAATTTAAAATAAGATAAATAATTCCGTAAATTAATGTGCAATTATTTTTAATTTAGGGTAGTAGAATAATAGCATAGTAATATTGCAATTATAACCTAACTAAGCCTTTTACCCAGAATATGAAACACTTTTGTGACGGGTGCTTACGCGTTTCACTAACCTTCTCTCAAATTCTTTTAAGATTGTATTTATTTTAACCAATCCCCGCTGAGAGCTAAAAGTGTGACTTATGCAAACAAGATAGTTTCGGGTTTAGCGAGTTCGAAAAAGATATAAAAAGGAGAAATGAAATGAAGAGATAGAGGATGACTACGTGTTTTGATAGAGGAGTTAACTACGAGATTGATTAAGAAGGTGATTCTAGGAGATTAGTTTAACTAAGTGAAGTTTGTTAGCTGAAGGAAGATTATTGAAAAAGGTTCATTAATTCGGTTCGGACGTAACTGAAGATATCAAGGATTGAAACCGCTCTATAGATCCTTCAAGTAGTAAAGAATCCTGCCTTAAAAAGATATCAGGTCTGTTATTTTCCTAAATTAGTTATAAATGCGTAGTTTGATTGTATGCGTTATTCTCCGTAGTCTCAGTTAGTGTTCCATCGTTCATAATTTAGTTCTTATCTCACTCCACTGTAATTTGTTGTTCTTAAGGTTTGATTAATATTTGTGTGTTTATCTATTAAGAAAGATTAATAAATGATATTGATTTATTAATTTAGTAGTTGTTAATTATGAATCCAAAGTACCCGAATTTAGATAATGTGCAAAGGGGAGTTAATAATCATATGGGTAATGAGAGACTACGACACTTTTGCTTCAAATACTTTAATTCTAAATATTTTTCCAGGATTTTATATTTTTTAAATATATTAATAATATTTAATTAAATTTGAGACATATTGTAAAAGTAACTGGAGCTACTAATATGAAAATGTATAAAATATATACAGTCGGCTCTCGATAATTCAAACCTTTGATAATACGAACCTCTCGATAATTCGAAGTATATGGCTCAGTCCCTAGAAAAACTTTTGATATTTCGAATAAAAAAATACGTTTGGTTACACTCAATAATTTGAAGTAAAATCTGTGGCTGGCCAGACTACAACGCGCAATAATACGAAGTTATCTTATAAAACTCTCGACAATTCGAACACTCGCTGTCATCTGTAGTCTTGTAATAAACAAGTTGGAGTTTACAGGATTTGCGTTGTGTTGTCTCTGCGTGTCTCCCCTGTAATATAGACCCTTTAATGACCATCTGTCTGTTACCCCTTCGTAGTGTTTTCCAGGGGAGTGAGTGAGTGAATATTAACGTCGCACTGTTCAGCTATACGAGGACTTTTTGTAACCCACCTCCTAATTTTGAACCATGGTCAAGTGACGAGGACGGCAACTGAGCTGGCACCCCCCTCTCCTAACTACCACACCAACGGGAAAAAGGTTGAGCTCTCGACAGATTTAACGTGCATCGCTCCTCTACACGGCGGGTCTTTAGTAGTACTGGGCTCGAACTCGAGACATGCCAGCCACGATCCGATACCTTGACCATTCGGCTACCGTGACCTCAGTGTTTTCCGGTACATCAGGCGAAAATACACTTGTATTGTTTTCCTTCTTCAAGTAGACAATAGACCAACCGCACCTGTTGTCAGCCGTCCATGTCTTTCGTTTAACGCGTGGCCTTGCTACACATTCCTCTATTGTGAAGAAGAGATGAGTAGGATTGCATATGAATTGTATTATTTTAATACAGGACTTTTAACTTTTGTATAATATGTACTTTTTAAAAATTACTTTAAAATTATATATATATATATATATATATATATACAATTGTTGTTTTAATACATAGTTTCAAATTTAAATGTTCTCTTCGAGTATTTTGAGAGTTTTTTCTACCCTTTTGATAGTTTGAACTCTTGATTATTCGAAGTTTTCCATTGGTCCCTTCAACTTCGAATCATCGAGAGCCAACTGTATGTATTGAAACTTACACTTTTAATTGAAGCAATAAAACTACAAAGTAACTAAATTTGAAGAAAGTAAATACTAATGTTTGCAATCCCGCTTAATGTATAAATGTAAAAAAAAATGTATTGATGCAAAATTGCTTTGTTTGCTTAAAGTTATAAATCCTGATTATTTATATTTGAAAATTACTCAATGCACAAATTAAAACATCTAAAAAATTAAAAATTATCTTTTCGCAATGGTATGCAGCAATCTAAAATTAAATTCCTTTTTTCTTTTTCATAATCAATCTGAGATAAAACATTAAAATTTTAATAAAATGTTTATTAAATAACCATTTTAAAATACCTTTCATGGAACCATAAAATCGTAAAATGTATTTACGAAATGTCACCAAAATAAATTTATATGCAAATGTGTGTTTAAAAATATATATATAGTACAATTCAAATTAAATCTATAACTATATAAACTAAATATTCATTTTTAATTAATATTCATCGTTTTTTCTAAGCCAATTGTCACATTTGCATAAGAATGCAAATTTATTTCATCGAATTCATTGTATTAAGTAAAAATAATGAAAAATAAATTTCAACTGCCATGAATATATATATATAATTGAAAAGAATTTATTAATATAACACCTGGAATTTCTTGATTTTCCTACTTTTGCTACTTTGTTGAATAATTTAAATGAAATTAAAGCTATGAATATAGGTGTCTTAAATTAGTTTTATAAAATATTTTAACGATAGAGTTAGACTGTTTATGCGAAATACTTTTGGGGGTCGTTACTTTATTTTTAAAAATTATTTCATTTGTAAAATTTTATACAAATGAAAGAGAAAAAATCTATTTAATTACATTTGGAATGAAGGAAGTTGTCTTTTAATTTTTCGATTGAATTTATTACACCCACACACATGTATATGCATACGTGTATGTATAGGAATTTTGTAAAAATAAAAACGTAACTAAGGGGGTGTTTTTATGGAAAAGATTACGATGAACACTAAAGTCTACATTCTAGTCTTTTACATATACAAGTCTTTAAAATTCTCCAAATTTACAATGAAATTCGAAATATACATGTTAAGTATGTATATATTTAATATTTGAAATTAAAAATATTTATTGCTAAAAAAGTATTTGAAGGATTTATGAAAGTGTTGATGCATAAATGCGAAGCTAAGCTAAAAAGTTCTCGGCATGACAGTGAAAGACTGCGATTTTTAGTTAAAAATTGATTTTGTTTTCCTACATAATCTACCTTGATTTCATTCAACACACTTTGTGACGGGTGCTTACGCGTTTCACTAACCTTCTCAAATATTCTATATTTTATTTATTTCAACCAATCTCCACCGGAGCCAAAAGTGTGATTTATGCAAATGAGATATTTATATAAGTTTGGGTTTAGCGAGTTCGAAAAGGAAATGAAAGGAGGAATGAAATGAGAAAGTGCTTTTTTTAGTGTAAACGTAGACGTCGTGAGTAAAGTCTATTGTAAAGTTGTAGATAAAATTAGTTCATGAAAGAACTGAGAGATAGCTGAGACTGAAGCCGCCCATTAAAGGAATCCAATCCATATATTAAAGAAGTAGTTAGACGAACCTGCCATAACAAAAGGTATCAGGTTAGTTTTACTTATCCCAATTAAGTATAAGTGTGTAGTTATAATTGTACGCGTCGATCCGTCGTAGATTCAGATAGGATTCCGTCGTTCATGATTATTGAATCCTTCTCATTCTCCACTGTGTTTTATTGTTCTTAAATTTGAGTAGTATTTGTGTAATCTCTTAATTAAGAAAAGTCAATAAATAAGATTGATTATTAAAATAAGTAGTGGTTTATTATGAATTCAACACATCTAAATTCAGGTAATACCGAAGGGGAGTTGATAATCTTAGAGGTAGCGATAGGCTACGACAACTTGGTCCAGCGTTTCTGCAACATCAGCATTCCTTCCTGGAAAGAAGAGTCTGGAAAGCTGTTAAAATATTCCTCTAAGGCGCCTTTTCGACTTCTTTATGAGACGAAAGCGCTTCCCAGAAACAAATTTCTTCAAGTTTGGTGACAGATGACAGTCTGAGGGTGCCAAATTAGGAGAATGGTAGTGATGGATGAATATCGTATTTCCTTATCACCAACGCATCCTTGTGTATAGGTACGTGTCTAGTTAAAAGAGGATTTCTATTCTTCTTCAAGCCAAGCTTTTTATCGCGAGTTTTGGCATCGAGCTGGTAAGAAGTTCTGAATAATATTCACATGTATTATTCTGCCTTGATCAAGTTAACCAACAGAATCCCGTTCACATCCGAAAACACGCTGACCATGAACTTATATGCAGATGCAATTGACTTCACTTTTGCACTGAACTTCCAGCTTCCATCCACTGCTTTGACTGCTATTTCGATACTGGCGTGGTGTAACTAGTGGTGGATGAATGAAGATTGTGTGTGTTGCTACAAGAAAATCTATCTGGCAAAGCCCATGGAAATAGACCTCGGGGCAGACCCGTTAAGAGGGATTGACTGTGTCAAAAAAGACTTAAATATTTTAAAGGAGAAAAACTGGAACAGTTGCCAAAGTAAAGATGCCTGAGAAACTTCTGGCAAGCCAAGCTGTCGAGCCATTGAAGAAGAACTAACAGTGACCCATGGTAACGAATATTTGCATAAAAATCAGTTGGATCCTGTTTAATCGGTCCAAAGATTATCACAAAGATCATTCGCATATTTGCTTTTGATCGGCATTCAGCAATTGGGACATTCATCTTGCGCAGATCTTTCGCATCCTTAACTCTTTGTGCGATATGTTTCACACCTGATATCTCTATAGCCTCATCTATATCACTCATAACACTTGTGTATCATCCACCATGATATCATGCATTCTTTTCAATGTTTCCCAGTGTGATTGGGGTGTTTGAATGTCCTTCAAGTGGTCATTTTCGAGGGATTGCAACCACGTTTAAATTATCTGACCACTTTTTTTATATGGATGACATGTAAGAAGCAGAATCAAAATACACTTGTTTCAAGTTTAAAAAGTACTACAATACTAAACTAAACTAAACATAATGGGGTAACAACCCATGACCTACTGTGCCTAACTCAGAATGCGTGACCATTGGGCTCTGAGGTGCATGAAAAAATCTTTCGATCAGGTGGTCAGTCTAAAGCGTAACCTCCCAGTGTTTAGTCTCCAAGCATGCTTGATACTCATTTATAGACATACTAAAGGATAAAAGGTGAAGAACAACACAAAACTTCCATGTTCGGAAACTACTTGAGAGAATAAGTTGAAACTCGTCATACAACTAATGACACATGCATCCAGCAGTAACAAATTTTTGCTGATTGGAACATTATCTCTGTGCCGAACTGAGAGCTTTTCACCTTACCCTCGTACATATTGGCTGCAGATAAATTTAGATACTGAAAATAATTTTCTGACAATTTGCTTTGAAGTTTTGATTCAATCATACAATTTGATATTATTCTGTTAATTAGAAAAGAAAAATAGAAGTGCAGATAAGCAATAACGCAAACGATCGTTAAAATGTTTTCGAAATCTAAATATGTTCTTTAGTTTTCGAAAAATATTTTAACGATCTCGTTTTAAGGAACTGAAAAAAATAAAATAATTTATTCAGATCAGAGAAAATGTCAAAAGTTAATCAGAAGCAATTTTACCATCCTACTCCTAGCTAGTAAAAAGAAAATCTAAGTTGAGATTCAAATAAAAAATTATATACATATTAAAAGATGTAAAAAAACACTAAACATTTTAAGGTTGAATTTACATGAAAGATATTTATTAAACGGAATATAAAAAAAGTGGCATCATAAAAAGGTAGCAAAAAAATTTGAAAATGTAAAGAAGATTTAAGAAATTCCAAAAGAAAAGGTTGCAATATGTTACTAGATTCAAAGAGTGCGTGAATAGTGTGACGTGAATATAAATCTTTCGAATTCGAAATTCCCAGAGCGCTTTCGATGCCGTTGATCAAAAGAAATTGAGAGGAAAAAAATTGCAAAGATATGAATTTTGATAAAGGATTTCTAAAACAGCTGCAAGAATAAAACTGACTTTTATTTTCCTTGTAATAAAACTTATGCAAACAAACTGTAAATTCAATATTTTTCTCGGGAATTTTTAAACATTTATTCAATGTTCAGGATATTTTTATTTTATTTTACAGAATATTAAAATACAAATAATTCAATTTCTTATGTTTTCATTGTTATACTTATCACAGAATTTGTTTGATATCGTAATAAAATAAAACAGAACAGGATAAAAATACAAACGTTTTCGAGTATATACATAATATAATTATTTTTAATGAAGAAACTTCAATAATATTTAAATGTGTTTGATTTTTCCAATAACATTTTCTTTGGAGAACTTGTAAAAATAGACGAGAACTTGTTTCAAAAAGGTTCGGAGACAATTTCTGTTTATTAAAATATATCTCATCTATACAAATCAACAAGAACTTCACATTTATAAATTTAAATGTTGACAATTACTAAGAAAATTGCTTTTGTTTTATTTTTTGTACTTGTTTTATTTCAGAAAGTTTTGAAAGTATTTTATCTCTCTTTAACCATTTTTTTTTAAAAACGGAACTTGCTAATGTTTTCTTAAACTTTATCTCTAATAAAATGTGATTAGTAAAATTTGATCAATTCTTTTTTTTTATTTCTAATGCTAGCCAAAATGCATCAATAATTCAATATAGCAACAAGTGAAGATAAAACAGGTGAATAGAACAATGATAACACAAATGTGTCCGAAGTCGTTGACTAAGATAGGAGGTGGCAACCAATGGCTAGAGCGCCGCAAGTGGCCTACCTGGAGTAGTTTTGCGGTCTCGAGATTCATCACAACTTACAAAATACGATTATTTTGTAACAATATTTTTGTTTTTAGTGTAGTGTTTTGTAACAAATAAGTTCCATAACTGTTTCTGTTTTATCATGTCGTTCCTGTTTTGTTTCGTACATACTTAGAAGTAGGCAATATTGCATTGCAGCATTTCAAAAATTTTCAATTTGAGAAATCAGGAACAAAAAATGTGAACGCTTTTAGATCAACTTACACTTGCGAATCGTATCTGTCAAAAATGAAATTTATCAAACATAAATCACGCTCAAACTTTACCGACGAATAAACCTGCAACATCTATTACGATGAGCAAACACACGCTTTGAGATCGACTTGCAAAAAATAAGAGTCAGAGTAGAGAAACAAATACCTCATTAATTAAATAAATTAAATTTATTTGATTATTGAATTATTATTATATTACATCTCTGTTTATATACAAGAAGACTAACAAAAACGATAACAATAATTCACTCTATTTTAAATTTTGTTCCAATGAAACATGTAACGAATCCAAATGTGATATAAAGATATATATTTTTATATGCGTCCCGCGAGATTATAATGTGTGACGGATCTGTACGCGACCTTCACACTATCCTCTGGGGAAACTTGGGGCTAGCATTCGCATTAATTCTCAACCATCCCTTTCAGAAGAAAGCCTGATATGGAGATTAGTTTGACTATATAAGTCAGAGTTTGTAATTGTAAGATAGAAGGAGCGGAGAAACTGTTTTGAACTACGAAGGTGAGATATAACTGATTTTGATAACTTGAGTTAAGAACGGAGTTTGCCACTATACTAAATTAGTGGATTGGTAATTTATAGTCTAAGATTGATTAGATTAGATTAAACTGATTACTTGCGCTTGTTCACTCAGGGTTTATTACTTTCTTTATATCACTCCAAGGGCATCCTCTTGTAGTTTAAATTGTGGTTGATTAGTGTGCTTGAATAGTAATAAAATAATAATTATTATGGAAGTTTCTGGTCATACTTTGTCCCCCCCTTAGGCAGGACGGTGAGTGAGCGACTTCAACTGGAAGTCGCTCACAAATGCTCTTCCAAGTGGCTCCGAAGGTCATTTGGGTTGGCCATCACTGGTCTAAGACATCCTTTGGCACTCCAATATCGGGTGAATTTGGAGTCCTAACTAAGAAGAGCCCCGCAGCGACGAAGATGGGATCTGTTCATGGGTTCGCCATAGTGAAAAAGACAGCAAAGATGCTGTGTAAATCCAAATCTATGAAGATGCTTGCATAAGCATTTATGGCTTATTAATAGCGAGAAGAGGTAACCGCATCACGTCGTGGCATTGATCGAGATGTTTGATTTTTCATTGGTTCGTTTGAACGTTGTTCATCATTTTTGTCCATGGTTATTGTCTAATAGATTGTATTATGAATTGTCTTATGGTATGAAATGGCATATTTGAGTAAGTAGGATGCATCAGAGTTGCACCATTTCGTGCAAGGAAATCTGCCAAATCCAAAGATGCTACTGTGTCCAGGGATCCAATGTATCAAAACTTTCTTGTTTTTCTTCAGCAGGCATCGGATAAGTTCTTGACATTGGAGAACCTCTGGGGAAATAAGGTTTTCTAGAGATCCAATCACCTGTATTGCTGCTCTTGAATCTGAAAGCAGGACAGCATTCTCGAATTAGTAATGGAGGATCAATAGTTGTTTCTCGATAATTCTAAGGACATACACACATCCCCTCTCATTCAAATGCCTTTCTGTTTTTGCCGGTGGAAGCATAGAATAAAAAAAAGGTCAGAATAAACCCCTGAGCCTACAAACAGAAGATCTTTACAATGCAATCCGTCTTTATATACTTGTATCCAGTGAATTTCTGAGTATTTAGTATTAATTTTGTTCAAATACAAGGGTTGGGGCAAAAGTCATGCAACTATTTTTTTCTTGAAGTCCGGTTGGAAATGTGACATATATAGATGAAAGGAAAAGGTTTTAACTACATGTTTGGGCAATGAATAGCACTGAAATTTTGTAACACACTAATTTATTACGGCAGTATACATGGCAATATGTCCTTCACGGTGCAAAAGAATGACAACACAGACACATGAAGTTAACATGACACTGTGCGCCTAAATATCCTCAATGTAGTCCCTGATACTGTCACTACACGCTGCCAACGATATGGGAGGCGCTGAATGCCATCAGCCTCAGCATTTGCCGCACCATGTGTGAATCAGGTCACAGTTGGCTCACTGGTTGACACACGTCCTTGCTGAAACTTTCCTATCCAATGTGTTAATGTACGGTATGGTAGGGCATTATTCGCAAGGGCTTCCACTAATTCACATTCCATTGCATTCTCCATCGGAAACGGTTATTTTTATGTAAGCGCGCTGCTTAACACGAGTTACTTCATCTCACACAACATTCACCAACTGACTGATTTCACAGCCCTCGCTGCTCTACTACCACCTATTACAGAGCCATCTGTTGTTCTGCATATACACTATGCCGGCGAACTTCCACACGAATCATATACGTTTGTGATCCGTTCACATATATACAAGGAAAAAATAGTTGCCCTGACTTATGCCCCAACCCTCGTAAGTATTCCTTTTTGGAAGTTTGTTTTACAAAAAAAAGGAAATATTATACCTGAACTTTTCCCGGTATTTGAATATATATATATATATATATATGTTTCCTGGAGTCTGGTTTAAATCTTCTAGCTTGTTAGTGATATAATTTTGTATTATCAATTTTGTTATGTTATGTATTCTTTCATTTTATGTTACTATATATATATATATATATATAACATTTATGGAGCTTATTTTTAAAAAATTTTATGTAATTGTAAAAAATGGATCCAAAATATTTTTGCCTTATGAACTTTGGCTTTTTTGAGGAAATATTTATTTCAAATTTGCAGACCTCATATTTATTTGAAGTTTTTTAAATGCGATTATGCATTCAAAATTAGTTTTATTTGGATTTCCTACTTTTACTTTTTTAAAATTATTTTAAAACCTAAATATTCTTGTTTTGTACCAAGTTTGCTGGGGAATTAAACACTGTGAGTTTCGCTACAGACTGACTTCCTGGTTGGAACTCATACACCGAGCGCCTTAATTCAAGAAATCTTTGATAGAAATGTAGGCCTTGGCAGTTCTATGGTCTATTGCGCCACTGATTTAACCCAAATACTCTTTAAAAAAAATCTGCTAATTTCTTTATAATTACATGTAAAAAATTACGTTTGACAATTGGTAAGTGAAAAGGGAGGTTAATATCCAATTTAAGAAATAAAAAATAAAGCAATCTTCCACTTTTATTATTTTTTTGAGAAATGGAAGATTCACTTGTAAAATGCATTTAGTGATACAGTTTTTAGTTAAAATTAAAGTTAAACATTTACTCTTAATTAACTTAATAAAATTCAATTAGCACCTTGTAATTTAGTGTTTTACCTACTAATTTTATATTTAAAAAAATAATAATACGTTTTAATACATATATTAAAATTAATTCATATTTTATGCGTTATTTGTTAGCAACACTGAAACTTCGGTATAAGTTTCAACAGATCAATATACAAGCCACTTTCATACCGAACAAAATGTTGAATCAAATTTTCTCTCCTAAAACTTCAAAGAGAATACATTAGAGCCTCAAAATCTTTCATATCTGGAATTATGATAATAGGAATATATTATCGAGAATATTATTCTGATGCTGTGTTTCACATTTTACGATAAGAATATGTTTCAAAATAACATAAAAATGTAAAAGAGCATGTCTGAAGATAGTGTAGTGATAATTCCTTATCAAAACCTATATTTGTATCGGAAATCGTATGCATTATATGATGATATTAAGTCTGATCTATGATTTAGGACTTTACCGCATCTTATAGATATATATATATATTTTATTACATATGTAATGTGTAGCTGTATTATGAATATACTACAGCTGGCTCTCGATAATTCAAGTTGAAGGACCAGTGAAAAACTTCAAATTATCAAGAATAAAAAAAACTCCCGAATTTTTCGAATTCATTTAAATTTTAATCTATGTAATAAATCAACACACAATTGTACATATGAATAAAATTAATTTTAAATATTTTAAAAAGTACAATTATACAAGAGTTAAAAGTCATGTATTAAAGAATACATTTATATAGTAATTCTCGAACAGGACTCTTTCACGCCCACCAAACCTCGTTTTCGCACCCGGTTCCTCAGACACTGTCCCCAACACTATTGTTCTTCAAGGCAGGGTCCAGTCCGGTACGTGCCCTATTTGGTGCCACATTCTATAAGTCACGCAGATGAGCCATTGATCGTATGTCAGTCCGACGCAAAAAACCAATCTTCGCCTGAGGAACCGGGAAACACAAAGAAGGTAACAGACAGATGGTCATCAAGAGGGCTACATTACAGGGTAGGCATGCAAAGACAATACAACAAAACATGTAAGCTCCAAGCTGTTTGCTACAGACTCTAGATAGTAAGTGTTCGAATTGTCGAGAGTGTTATATAAGATAACTTCGAATTATTGCGTTTTGTAGTGTGGCCAGCCACAGATTTTACTTCGTAATATTGATATACGATATACTATATCTTGATATTTTAGTTCGAAATATCAGGAGTTTTTCTACGGTCTAAGCATATACTTCGATTTAGTGAGAGGTTCGTAATATCAAAGTCTGAATTAACGAGAGTCGACTGTTATGTCATTATACAAATTATGTTGTATTTCAAACTAATTTCAGATTGTTCTGTCTATGTTAATCACTTAAATAATTATGATTCGTTTAATATATTTTTTCCTATGTCGATACAGCTACATTTTATTAATTCTTTTAAAAATCATATAAATCGTAATATTACTTAAAAATGCTTTGCGTCAATATATGCAACTTTGGGTAATTCTAAAAAAAAAATTTTGCTGCTTGAGAAATTAGTAAGATTGTCTATTGTTAAAAATTTTATAGAAATCAATATATAATTGAAAGGGATCATCCATGTCATCTGCAGTAATGTAAACGATATTTAATGTGGAATATGTAAAAGGATGTTTAAATGATGGAAAAAGAACAACTTTGAAGCTAATAATTATGGCAACTGACTGACTGACTGAATATAAACGTCGCACTGTTCAGCTACACGATGGCTTTTAGCGACGGACCTCGTAATTTTGAGCCATGATCAAGTGACAAGGGTGACATCTGAGCTGGCACTTCTTCTCCTAACTACCGCACCACACCAAGGGAGAACGTTTGAGATCTCAATTGATTCCACATGCATCGCTCCTCTACACGGATTATTATTGCAATAATCATCCACATACAATCAGACAAAAAAATTTGAACCAATATTTAATCCACGTGAATTCTAATACATTTTACACATTCTTTAAATAAATTCTCCCAGCTCTGAAAGGTTAGCGGTTAATTTAGAACGCTGTAGAATACTATTTTGCTAAATTAA
>BMAO01014341.1:0-13803 GCA_019973975.1 Trichonephila clavata
GTATATACATACTAGGAAGATAGTGAACAAAAATGGTAGGAATTAAAAAAGAGCATGGTTTGTGTGTGAGAGTCTGCATTGTTGTAAAAAATGCACACCCGGTTTGGCTAGTTTGGCTGAAAAAGCCGGTTTCCGATGATAACTTTTGTTATTGTTTAAACAGTTACATTGTTACAATATTTGAGACGAATTTAAGTCGGTGTCGAAACCGATAACTATTTAAATAAATTTTATTAATTATTTAATAATTGAAAAAAACTGTGTTAACATCAAGTGCAATATAATACAAGTTTAAGAAAATTTATTTGAACTTCATTGAATGAATACAAAGTATTTATTCGCGATTGAAAATTTGAACACGATAAATATATAAATATGTAGAGTGATATAATAGTAGGAACTGAAAAAGTAGCAGTAAAAGTGCATACTACGCATGATTATAATTGTATTTAAGGTAATAAAAATGATTTTACAGTAAGAGATTTTAAAATAAAAGGAATCCTGGTATCAAAATCCCAAATCTTATTTCAGTAGTTATTTCTCTATCTCAAAAAATTATACAATAAATCTTCATTTTACAGCATGTAAAATCGTATAGATATTTACTTACATTACATTACTATGATGAAATTGTTCAATGAAGATACATTAGACTACTAATGAGAGACGTAATTTTTATTTCTCTTAAATTAAAAAGGATTACTTGGATTTTTAAAGTTAATTTTACTTCTTATTAGACATGGAACTTACTGAAAGTCTACTAAGTTTCCGGTATTTTATTGATAATATTTATCATTCATATCCTTATATTTAAAATTCTTGAAGCATTTTAGAGTCCTTTATTAAAGCAGTTTCGCAAATCTACAAAATTAGAACTAAAATTACAAATGAATTAGTTTTATTTAGCCCCAAAAGATGATGCTAGTTTTAAAGCTGTGTTACAGACTTCTAACTATAGTTTCCGATTTCCCGGTTTATTTCTCAGAACGGGAGTTTTTGAGAAATATTGGGAAAGTATAAGTCATTCTCGGAAATGTATCGAAATTTTGGAAAATTTAAAACCAATGTATTTTTAACTGATATTATTAATAATAATACAAGTATAAAATAAGGATACGCATAAATTCCAAAATTGTTACAAATATTTATATTAAGTGAAAAATACAAGTAAAATATGTTCCTTATTCATTTTCAAAGTATATCTTAAACAAAAATCATAAACAGGCTATCTGTAGTTTATGGCTAATTCAATTGAAATGTGTTATATTTAAATATTTTGCACAAGCTCAAAATCTCAAAAAAACTACATTAAAAAGTCATTAATAAAAATAATGTTCTGTTTACCGACTTATACGATTTACTATTCTGCTATAAAAAGATAAGTATTGATACATAATTATTTGAAAGTTTATTTGTTGCTTGTGTAATAATTACTGGTGGTAAAAGTATTAATATAATAAAACTTATAAAAAAATTACTATTTTATACTATATAAATATTGTGTATAAAATATTATATAAATACGATATATAATATATTATTTATACATTAATATTAAATTATTGTATTACTATTAAATATTGATTAAAAAATTTCCTACAAATGTTTCATATAGAATAAAGAGTAAATAAGAAAATTGGCAACATTTCTTAAAAATCTTCGTTGTGTAATTTTGTGATTAATTCTTTTCTCTTCTAACTGCTGATTCAATTAAATAGCCTATGATTAAAACAAGTACCTAAAATAATTATTGAACTTGCAAATTAAATACCAGTTTTAAGTATTTAAGGATGAGTACATACGTTATGCACAAAAAAAGGCAGAACTTTATCATATTGGTCGTGCTGGTAAACTATGAAATGACTTTCAATTAAAAACTAAATATTTTTTGTAAGCGAAATGTTCGATAGATACAGGAACTGATAAGGCCAAATATTTCCAGATGACTATTTATTTTTTCCTTCGGCAAGCTGAAAATTCTTCTCTATCATGCATGGACGTTACACTATCTCTTATTACAATTTTACCCTCTGCTGGGAGTTGCAAAAATTTCTCTATCGAAGTATGGTGTCAATGGTTACTATTGTGGTCGGCTAAAATTTACATTGGAGATAAAAATCCACAGTCCAGTCAAAAATAGATTTCTCAGTAATTATTTCTGTCATATACCATTCCCAGAACCAAGTAAAATTCCAAGGAATATAAAAACTTGTTTCTTTCCCGGGCCCCTGGGATTCCACGATCCCGAAAGAAACCCTACTTCTAACCTCATAAGGATTGGAAGGGGTGATGAGTATGGTTA
Organism: Trichonephila clavata; assembly: GCA_019973975.1. Classification (NCBI taxonomy): domain Eukaryota; kingdom Metazoa; phylum Arthropoda; class Arachnida; order Araneae; family Nephilidae; genus Trichonephila; species Trichonephila clavata. The sequence continues at coordinate 2,303 of BMAO01014341.1, forward strand.
GAGGAAAAAGAATGGGCATTGAAATTGTGTAGGAAAAATTATATTATTTAGAGTTACAGTTATCGTATAACTTTAGTTTGGTAAAAATAAAGACACGAGTGCAATAATAGGTGATGGCATCTGCAACCTGTTACTTTAAGACCAAATAATATTTTCAAGTTGAAGGTTTCATCATCTGAAATTGTAAATAAAGCTACATACAGATTATTAGTTTAACAATCTGTTTGAAATTTAATTTTCCCTAAGCAACATTTAGACGTGCTAAAAACGATAAGCAAAATTTAGGCGTGACTTTTTTCTATTCTTAAAAATATTTACTTTTTTTTAAAAAAATACTTTAAAATTGATTGTATATATTGATTAAATAAATCATAACATTAAGTTAAAATATTTCTTACTTTGATATCAAATGCCTGAAAGCACTGACTCAAAGATGGGTGCTCACTACTCCTCTTTTCATCTTTGACCTCCAAGAGGTAAATATAATCGCTCTAAGGGGTTTATTCTCGCAAAGTAAATTATAGATTCTTGTTACACAATCTGAGACGAAACAGCTGTATAATTGACTTTTGGTTGTTGCCCCTCTTTTTTATTTTCCCAAAGCCAGAGAAGTATAGATTCATCAGAAGACATTTTCTTCCAAGCGAACTAGGGAAGTGATAAACCTAATTCAGCGGCTGTTCATTCTTTCATCCCCTTTAACATGCGGTTGTTCTGCATATGAAAATCAAGGGGTGTCGGCTATAGTAAGGAAGAAATATCATGGATGCCATTATTAGTGTCAAAGTGACATGTCGATTTATAGACTCTTGATAAGATTTACGATGGACGCCGTCCAGAGAATCTTAGTCTAGACCGATGCGATGGAAGTTGAGCCTGTGCAGACACGAGTTTCTGCCAATCAGAAATAGTAGGGAACGAGAGAGAGATTCGCCTATGGGGTTAAAAAAACGGTCGTATGTTGACCAGGGCTAAGGAGCGATATGAGAGAAAGAAGGTCAAATGCTGCTAGGCAGCTTTAAGGCCAGTGAAAGGAGAAGCTATCTGGATTTCTATTTTTTTTCAGCGAAAGGTTGCAGGGCACCAAAATGTTGATACCGCGGTGAGTTCCGTGATAATAAGAGCTTATCTTGAGTAGCGAGCGACGTACTATAAATTCCAATTTAGGTATATTATGGATATTACGATATTCAGCTGAAGACCGGTGAAAACGAGCCCAACAGTCGACTGATTATACAAGACGTAAAGGTGTAAAAGTTCGTACTGATAGATAACAAAATAAAAGTGTCAATATCTACTAAAATTTCTAAATAAAAAGCCGATTTCTTGATCTGTGTGATCCCTTCGCTACTCATAAATTAAAATTTTTGGGTCAAGATATTACAGTCTAGCTTATCATCTGTAATACCCATGCATATTTTGTTTAATTGATACAGCATGATTAATTTTAAATTCAGGTTACAATTCACTAGTTGTTTTATCAATTTTTTTCTGTAGCATTGTTGTGCTACGATTCTGATTTATAATGCATTGCTTTGGTTCACGTGTTTTATCGCTGAAATAAAACCATTTTATTCCAACTGCTTTACATTTATTCTGCTGAATCAGCTAAACTTTTACAATATTTTGTTTTTTTTTCTTTTCTTTTAATTGAATTTACATGGGTGTAAAAAAATTATATTTCATTAAAAGACTGAAAAATGTTTAAAAAGTGTGATTTGAAAAAATGCTATATTTTTAATTAATGAAACAGGTATTAAGAAAAACAGAAATATATGGATATATTTAACTTTTCTCTTTAATATCAGTATCTGAATATAAAAAAGGTAACTATTCTCCATACCCTAGAAAAGTACGAAGGTAATAAAAAATAGTGAAACAAGTGAAAATATTAAATACTTGTGTATTCGAATTTTAATAAAATTACAAGTGCTTTTGATGCCGAAATCATACCAAAATTAAAGAGAGAAAGATGATGCTCTTACGGTATAACTCCACACGTTCGTAATGAAAAACTAAATTAACTTTTTCTGAATGATAATATTGAGGAAATTAAGCAAATAAGTAAAATTCTGCGTTAAGGAGACCGGGGCAGTGTGGCGATAACAAAAGTTGACAAATGATAATTAATTAATATTTTGTAATAAATTAATATTATTTAATATCTTTATTGTAAAAAGCCTTTCAATATGATACGTCTAAATGGTTTTTTTATAAAGATGTAATACAGTCAATTTAACTTTATATCATTTTGCCATGTTATAAGAGAAAGATGAGAATTCTAATAAAGGTTGAATGTGTTTTTTTCATTATTAGATAACATAAGACAATACATTAAACGATACAATATATTAATTAATTAATTAAGAAAATACATTATTACCATGTATTTTCTTGAATGGTAAGCATTAAAATAATTCATGTTTTATATATATGGAACAGTAATGTAACAATGCATCTTAAAATCAGTGTTCGTTATTAGCAAAAACCTCACAAAAGTTTTCCTTATCAAAAGTATGAGTAATCCACATGTCATCGTATGAGTCTTCAGAGAGAGTTTTAATATAGGTATTAGGAGTTTTAACATAGGTATTAGGAGTTTTAACATAGGTGGAATAATGAAGCCCAGTGGTTGATAGCGTATAGTGCATCCACGCCATACGCCCCGATTCAAACCATTGGCTGAGGAGTCGACTTCGCATTCATTCCTTCTTTAGGTAGATAAATGAGTAATAAGCCTATAAGGGTTGAAATCTTCTCTCAACTCCGCCCAGAGCTGTGGAAAGATAACTCGCCATATTGATTTTCAAACTATTTATTAAACACACACATTATCAACTGAATTCTAATAATTCAAACTAGAAATGTTCCTAATCTGATCAATTTGAGAGTAAACAACGAGAGGCGCGAATTATGAGAACACTTCTTAAATATAGATCCTCCTTTATTAGGATCAATCCAATGCCGTAAATAGCTAGGCTATAATTTAACTATAGTGATCAATCGTCACTTTAATTCTTTCCGCTGTATAATTTCTGAAACGTTCTAAAAATAGAATATTACCTGACCTATTCTTCTTCTTAGATTCTCTATATCTCAATATCATTAGTTTGAAAACCTAGACTATGTATATATCCGACCTAATCTACATAGTCACCGTTGCTTATTCAGAGGATTCGTTGCGAGTAAACTCGAATTGATAGACTAAAGACTTCCCAAGAGAATTAAAGGAAGATTGCGGATAAAACTGTTTCAAGCTTTTTGGGACTAAACACTGGGGTTTCGTTTCAGACTGATTACCTTACAGGAATGTCTCCTTATGTACCTCAGTGCCCAAGGGCATGAAAACTGAGATGGGAACAGCAGGTCGTAGCCATGAGCTTCTGTACCACTTAGTTTAGTTTAGTGGGGATAATAGCTGAGTCATCCTGATCTTTAAATCGTGGCCAGCATTATTCATGTCCAGTCGTGTGCGCGAGCAATGAACTACGCAGTCGATAGGTTGATGCACATCAGAACTGTTAAACAAAGATCCAAATCTCCGCGTTGACAAGGAATGGGTGGTTGTCAGCTCTGGTGTCACCCTCTTCATTTGACCAGGGCTTAAAACTTTGAAGTGGCTTTACAATATCTCTCATATTAATTCCCGAGAAAAGAGGGATTTTTATAATTAATCAGTCACATATACCACAATATATAGTGCAATGACTTACATATAAAATATAATTTGATATTTAATTTTTTTCAACATATTTTGATCATGCTCGTTAACACTAGAACGTCCGTCGCTCGCGGTGTCGATTAGACATGGAAGTCTGTTTACAATTACCTCCTTTTCACATTTTTGCAAAGAATTTGAAAATTTTTCGTGACTTTCAATTATCTTCCATTGCGTTTACACAAAAAACATTTTGTGGTTCAGGTTAATTAGGAGAGATTTTTCAGCTAAATTTACCTAGAACGTCCGTTGGTGTCGTTTCAACACCAATGCAATTTTTCATTATAAATAACAATATATAACTCACTAAGTAGATACCATTAGGTAAAAAAAAAAAAATTCGTTAGAAATATCGAATATTTGTTTGACCTTGAATGCAATGTGGTGTATTACATTCACTGCGGAAATGAGTCATTTATACTAAATTCATTCTGCAAAATGTTTTACTACATTTCACTTGCTTATTTGCTCATAAAAAAATCGTTTGATTTTCGAATTTTGTGCGGGGCAAACACCCTGAAACGATGGTTCTTAGAAAAGGTCTAAGCCCTGATGAAATTGCTGGCTTTCTGTGGATGGATCGGATGGTGGTGAGTTGTCTTGCTAATTTAGATTAAGGCATAACATTGAGTGGAGGTCACTACGAAGTATCTGAAGAAAGTTTAGAGGTAATTGATAATATTTCAATAACTCTTCATACATATGTAGCTAGGGATGGGACAGAATGGATACTTCATAATAGTAATGTTTCTGGTAGATTTGTGATGAAGCAGTGGTCCAACAATCTTCGCGAAACATAATGTCAACGTTAGTTTTTTATGATATAAAAGCTAATAATATTTGATCATTACATGGGATAATACTGAAAAAGTCTCAAAAGTAAACCTTTCTTATTAGTATTTCGGCAATTATTTCATTATCACTATTATTTTATATGTTTTACATCGTGGTGTGTCGAAACGACACTGGTGGACGTTTAAGCGTAACGGAAATTTTGGACGTTCCAGTGTAAAACTCAAAGGAACCATGATACTAAATTCCATATTTATTTAATCCATATATTTAATTACTTGATGTAGGTGCTTTTAAGTAAGCATTCTTCATAGTCTCATAATCTTATTATAGTGATGGCTTTTTATAGAATATTATGACCATAACTTTGATATAAGTTGGGCTCTTATATGTCATGGAATTCCAGTTCTCAATGAAATGTGTATTATATAACTAAAAACGGAAATAAAAATCGACCCTTAAGAAAAATATTGACGTTGTTTAGCAGTCTTGGTCAACTTCCCCTTACATGAAAATTGTCCCCTAAAAAATTGTTGGATTAACAAGAATGTAGGGACATTGAGAAAATAAAAACATAGGAAGGACTAACGAGAAAAAAATTAAAACAGAGTCTAAATTGTAAAAAAAAAAAAATTTCAGGTTGTCATGCACAGCAAAGAAGAAATTATTATCTTAGTCGTTAGCCTTCACGATATCTTACACTGAAGGATTCAAAAGTTAAGACATTCCAGACCAATTGTTTAAATATTTTTCACAGATTTTTTATCTTAGGTTCTCAGATATATCTTATAAATAAACCTATACATAATATCAGAAATATTTTTATTACAATCCAACATTTCTAAGAACGTAAGAAATATAAAACTAAAATATGTATTAGAAAAACGGCATATTATTGTATATCTAGCAACTGCGCTTTATATTTGTATGTTATTATTTTCTTATGGTATTTTTTTAAAAATTTAGATCCATTTGAAAGTATTTTCATAATCTACTTTTTTATAAATATGCCAGTAATATGAAAGAATTATCATCATAAATAAACATGTTGAATCTCACCTATTCTGTTTGGAAGCTTAAAATCCTAGTATTGAATTCGATGTGGAAATTTCAAGAATATAATGCTTGCCTAGTTATTATCATATCAATCCTCACTACTAGACTGCCCTTGAAACATACGAAGCCAATAGCAATCGTGTTGCTCCATAAGGCCAAGTTTATGTGCAATCAATGAATTAAACAAACCTTTGTCTGAAAGCATATTCCATGTTACATCATCAACAAAGACGAATAGTTCCTTGTGATAGCAACTCATACTGTTTAAATAAATACTTTTGCTTTGATTACCTGGATGCAACTGATAGCCCCAACGATTCAATTATATAACTACCATTACTTTTCCAATTTAGAAATATTTTTCTGCGTTCTTGTCTCATTGGACTGAATTAACTGAACCACGGAAAATGGAAAGGTTCCAAATATTCCAGCTTGAAAGTCCTAATTTCAAATAGTCTGACTATAAACACGAAAATCTGTGAAATACACCATTCATGTGAAATACTTTGAGGTTTTTGAATTATACTTGACTTAATCTACAATTAGAGCAACTATTAAAAGTTTACAAAATTCAAAAATATTGCGAATGTTTCTAGTATTAGCACAATAACTTTCTATAAATTTTTAAATGAATTTATACAGCTTAAAAAATATATTTAAATCAGAATACAGTATGATCTTATGTAGTTTCTTTTCCTAAGAATGAGGTTTTTTTTATAAGCTAACATCATTTGTGGCATTCTGAGTCTCCTCAAAATTCGAAGAGTATAATAGAGAATGCTAGTTCCATCAGATAATTTATTATAGCTTTATATAGATATCTGTCAATCAATATCTATTTGACGACAAAGCTTGGGAAGAAAATCATACTTTTTCATGTGTACGAATTTTTTTTTTTTACCTTTGATATCAGCTTTGTTATTTGACAACAGTTTACAGAAAATATGGAAGCGAAATAGCTGAACTAAAAAAATTATTTCGACCAAATCGAGTATTTGGTAGAATAATAGTTAAAATCTCTTTGTTTTATAAAAACATATGTAGAAGTATTGAGAGAGCAAAAAGCAATCTTCATACAATTTCTGGACGCTCTGTTACACTGAATATTTGCCTTAAACTCTTAACTGGTTTGCCAGTACACCGTACGGACATTGATATTTTCTTCTTCCTATCTTTGGTGCCCTAGTGATCTTTTCCTTTTCCACGGGTTTACTGTCTTTGGTAAACACGGGCTTCACGAACCGGGTACCCTAGTGATCCTTCTCTATTTTCACCCTCTATCTTGTCATTCAATTCATTTTTCTTTCTCTTCCGTCTAGACCACAGATATTAAAACAAATGTCTGGCGCAGTATAGCGAAATCGGCTCTTTCGCCAATAAACCCAAAATCACTCACTCACTCACTTTTCTATCTTTGATTTAACATTTTTTTTTAATTCTTATATAGTAAGATTATTAGTGAGTGCTTTAAGAAATGCAGTTTGTCCATGTAGCTAAAATACTTTTCATTTGGGATTTACTTTGTTGTGAAAGAAGGAATTTTTTTTTCTTTGATGGCGGTACTTTAGATTCTTGATAAAAAATCAATAAAAAACAGCAATTGGTAAGGCAATATGCAATTTTTGCTTGTAAGGAAATGAAAAGGCAAAGTAATCCAAAAAGGCCGATACCATATCTGTACTAATCGCAATGAAAGACTTAGTATTACACCAAATTGTGTACACATATATACATGCACACACATAAAATCCTCAACCGCTTGAAAAAAAAGGGACGGACATGAAATGTGTTGTAAGTGTGGAGGAAATTCGTTTAGAATTTATTAAACATTATTCACAATATGCAGCGTGTAACATAAAAAGAAACATTTAGGGGGTTTTGTGTTCCACAATTACAAAAAAAAAAAAAATAGTAGGAAACTTTATAAAAAACTGAATATATTAATATAAAAACTTCTGTTTTAGCATGCTGTTAAGCATTTTACTTGAATGTAAGCAACAAATATATGTCTATTTTTGGAACATTTTGGGGGAAGAAACTGACCTCTTAACGGATTCATTAATATACTTGTAATATGTTAATCTGACTTGACATGCCCATTTTAGCTCGTAGTAAGGTTTAAAGTCTGTGTTATGTCAGTTCAGTTTTAACTTTAAACTTTGATCTTCTTAAAACGCATCATGTGCGAGGCTGATAAGTGTAAAATCTGTCGAGATTATATACCATGAGCGAGATGTGGAGTGATTGAGTGAATATCAACGTCGTACTGTTCAGCTACACTAGGGCTTTTGACAACGAGCCTCGAAATTTTGTACTAAGGTCGAGCGAGGAGGACGACACCTTATCGGGCACCTCCCTCTCCTAACTACCACACCACAGCAATGAAGGACGTTCAAGCTCTTGACAGATTTAACGTGCATCGCTACCCTACACGGTAGGTCTTGAGTGGAACTGGGATCGAACTCTTGGCACGTTAGCCACGATACCGTTGCCCTGACCACCAGGCTCTACGAGCAATAAATAAAAAGTGGCACGTTGATTGCCACGCACATACCGTTGCCCTGACCACCAGGCTGCTACTAACAATGTGTGGAAGATTAGACAGAATGTTGGCATCTTAGATGTTGATTTCTTCCTTTTAAAAATGACTAAAATTTGAAAATACTTCGTCAATAGCTCTCGTGTTGCTGTTAATCGCAACAGTAGAAAAACAAATCAAAATGAATTGGAATGTAAAGTCGGATTAAAATAAAGGTGGTTTTGTGGAAAAATGCATTGCTTCTAAAGGTATTGATTTAATCTGCGAAATGTCAGAGTTTCAGGAATCTAAAATTAAATTTTTAACTTCTGGAGTGTTCATTAGTATAGCACCTTTGAAAATTCATTCAATTTAATATATATTTGCATATACATTGTAAATAACCTAACGCATCGCTGAATATATTTCCTTAATATAAATAGGCTGTCAATTTTGAGTGCAGTCCTCCCATCACGAATTAGCTACATAATGTCTGCCTGACAATACCTTTAATTGAAACAATTTATTCCCTATCATAGCAAATGACATTCTCCAAATACTTTTGCTTTGTGTTCTTCGGTACAGCTGAGATACTTCAATTATTCCATAAGCTAACATTCCTTTTCAAATTAGAAATCGCTTTCTCGCTGCATATCAATCAACTGAATTCATTGTTGATTAGTGGAATATAAAATCAAATGGGTAATTTAATGTGTTGCCAGTATATTGAGTAGAATAATAGGAATGGGAAAATAATGAAGTGAAGAAGATTATTTTAATTAGTCACGTAATCAATCCTTTGAGATAACCAAGATTCATTTGCTACAATCGTGCTCTATTAACGAATTTCATTGGTTCTTTAAAAAAGATTGAGAGGCGTAATTAATTTTTGTTTCCTTGGCGATGTTTCAGAGAGTTTGGCAGCTCTTAGACCACATTGAAATTATCATATGATTTTGTAAGTTAGATTTTAGATGAAATTATATGGATATATTTCGTATTAAAAATCAAAATCAAATATGAAATATTTTGAATAACTATTATTACGAAATTATTTCCTATATTTTGCGAATATATATTTTAACACTAAACTAAATTTAATAGTATATACATATATATATATATATATATATATATATATATATATATGTGTGGGGGTGTATGTGTTTCTCTTTATACTTTATCTGTTTAATTTACTTTTTCACTTTGTTTATACAATTCATTAGATTCAGTCATAAAAGCCCATTTAAAAAATATCGATGCAGTTTATTAGACAACAATTTAAGTTGAAGCTGTATCATATTCAATGTAATCATAAACATTATCAAACGTTATAAAAATTCAAGTTAAAAAGATTATAAAATTCTTTTAGATATATCTTGTAGGAAGTTCAGTTTTTTTTTTTTAAATGAGCATGATTGTAATGAAGTATTTACCACTTATTTCTATGGGCTTATGATTAGAACACATAAATGGTTCTATATATGCTTGGAAAAACTGATTAGTAATAAATGTCAGAAAATAAAAAATAATAACCCACTTAGTACATATCGCCAGTATTTAACTACGGGCATTACGGATAAAAATAAATGTTAACATTTTCAATAAGAGAGAGGGGGGAGAGTATTTTATTTTAATTCTATTTAAGTAATATTTTTGAATACCAGTTTTCATATTTCTATTACAAGAAGTTTCATATCTTGATTGTCATGTAACAAGTTTTAGTTAATAAAAATAGTCACAAGTTAGTAAACTTATTTGTTATTTTTAGATTATGACTATCCCATTTATTTTCTCTATGCCAATATTTGAAATGAACTCAATTTGATTGAATTTTTATAAAATTGTCTTTTATATGTTTGTTTTACTTGTCTTTGGTTTGTGTGTGTGTTTTCTATTTCTTCAATTCTCTATTACTTTCTTTATATCATATTTGCTAAATGTTGCCACGACGATTTTTTATGTATCAAAACATTGAACAAAAAAACCAAAACACATTTAACTTCAATATGCGTGGTAGTATCGATCTTTCCCTTTGGATTCAAGCTTTTTTTTTATTTATTTCACTTTTGTGTGCTCATAGCGGTAGGTACTCAACTGTTCAAGCCCTAATTACTAAAAATGAAGCAAATCGTATAGTATACAACCAATGCAAATAGAATTTCTTTCAACACATCTATTTCGTGCATTGGATTCTTTTCTCCCAAGGGAATATATCGGTTTTTCCATGTGGACATTTTCCGACTTTTACTTTCAATCATTAATTTGTTTGGTTCTAAAAACATGTAGCGCATCCTTATTTGTGCTAATGAATGATTTGACATAAATATTTCATTTTTTTTTCTTTTTATCTTTGACATGGTTCTCACGAGTATGTCAAACACGTGGCTATAGAGTTCAAAAAAGAAAAACCAAAAATAAGCTATATGTTTCCTTGTAATCAATTACGTAGCTGCACAAAATTCTTAGAATTGCCATTTCTTTATTTTCTCCTTCAAAAGCAATAGTCCGAATAATATTCGTAATAATTTGTAACTGAATTACGTACTATTTTGATTGATTTAGTAACGTATCAAATTTTTCTTATTCAGAAATCTTTCGGAAATTATTTGACTACATTTGATCGATTATGACATTTCCTTCCTTCCTTAGAATAGCAATTATGCCTATGCGTCACATTATGGAAATAAAAACTGATGGAAATAATAATGTCATTTTCACTGGAGGTGTTGAAGCAAAGTTAATTGAAATCTTATCTTCGAAACTAGGATTCGATTACAAACTGATTATCCCTGATGACAAAGAATGGGGGAAAATGGTGGATGGTCAATGGACAGGAATGATTGGAATGGTCCATCGTAATGAAGCTGATATTGCTCTAGGAGATCTGACTGTCTCTGGTCCAAGATTCAAAGTAGTGGATTTTGTGCCCTATACCATGGAGACGAGCACATTTGTTACTAAAATACCTAAAGCTATGCTGAAATCTGCTTCGTTTGTGATGCCATTTCAATGGCCTGTGTGGATAACCAGCATTTTTCTTTTCATATTCATGCCGATCTTTTTCAAATACTTAATGGTAAAGAAGATTTCGCAGAGTCGAATGTATATGTCCATGATAGGGAATATTTTTAACCAGCCATTAAGTTTCAATGTTGAAAATGATATAGACAGAATCCTCATGGGAAGCTGGATCTGGTATGCAGTATTGCTTTCGTCCAGCTATACTGCTCTACTTTTGTCATCACTTACGGTTCCTTTAAATGAGAATGGGATAAGGAGTATCAAAGATTTAGCTTCTGCTGTCTCAGAAGGAAAGTATAGGTGCGTGACAAACAAGGGATCCGCCAACATTGATATGTTGAATGCAAGTGTTAATGAAGACTTACGATTCATCGAAAAACACACGACAGAAGA
>BMAO01014342.1:0-42165 GCA_019973975.1 Trichonephila clavata
TGCATTCACTTTTCCTCCAAAACAATTACCTTGATAATTATTGAGGCAATATATTATTTATTTTCTTTTTAAAAAAAGCTTTGTAACTGTTTTTCTTTGGTGGATTTATCGAAATAATCTTAATTGATTAATTAATCACTTGACAATAGTGAAGACTAATAATTATTTGCTGAAGTAAATATATTAATGACTTTTTAAAGCTCCTGTGATTTACAATATATTACGTATTATTCAGAATTGTTAAATATATACTTAACATCGCATCGAACACAAATAATAAATTACAAGCACTAGACCTTTAATTACAGTAAGTTGAAAAGTTCTTCAAAGATTGCGATATTGTTATTAAAGACTTTAATGACGTTTTCTACCAGATTTTATTTATTTTAATTTTCTTTTAAAGATATATGACGGCTATTAGTGCTGTATTTCGTAAATTGCTCATTCTTTGTCATTCAATAAAAATGTAATTTAACTAGTATTATACACTCACCTAATTTCATTAGTGTATACATACAGTGAAATACGTTTAACGTGATGACGCTTAACCACTTCCCTGTTTTGCCCGAGAGCCACTCGGGCGATTGAAATGGCACTTCCCTGTTTTGCCCGAGTGGCGCTCGGGCAACACTTTTTTCTACTCTAATCCTCTGATTTGATTGTATTTTTTGTTTGTTTAGTGTGCAATGTTTCTAGAAGATGTTTCTAATAGTCGAGTAAAGTTAGGATTACAAAAAAAATGTCTAAACCAGTTTCAAGGTTAGGTTTTACTGCATTCTTTTAGACTAGATAAGGTGGAAATTCTCTTTTTGCTAGATCGGTGAACTCCAAACTACGAACACTATTTCTTTAAAATTTGGAGCTCAGAATAGAAGAAAAATGAGTGATTATGAGAGACACATAGCAGAAAATAATTCTGATATTAACTCAGGTAGTGAGTCTAAAGTTTCTGTAAATGATTCTAGAAGTAATGAAAGTTTGTTATCGGACTTCTTTCGTGGTGTATATAGAATGGATCAGTATCTCACAAATTACCCAAATAATACAAAAAAATATTCTTCTATCTTTTAGATACATCGTTGTGGAATGCTTTCGTCTTATATCAGAAAAGCTAGGAGGAAAATTATCTAATTTGAATTTCAGGCTTGATATTATACGATCGCTTTATTGAAAGACATAGGGCGATAAATGAGAAAAAGAGAGCGACCAGAAATTTTGCCCATTTCCTTACGATTGACAGAAAAAAACTTTTTAGAAGTGATTCCTCCCACTGACAAAAAAATTGAGACCGACAAAGCAATGTTTTGTGAAAAAAAACGAGAAAAAAACCACGATATTTTTGTCCCGACTGCGATGTTGGACTATGCTTGTCTTCCTGTTTTAAAATTTACCTCGCAAAAACAGAATTTTAAGAAAACAATTAACTGTAAGTATAATACTATCTTTTTAAATCTAATGTGCATTTTTGTAAAGTGTTCTTTCGAGTTCGCTTATTTCTGCGGAAAAAAGCCAACTTCAAGGAAAAATATGTTCTTTCAATGAAAATAAAAACTAGCATAACTCTTTAAATTCAATATTTATAATATTTTTGACTGCTGATTTGAGTTTATATAATTGATTTCATCTTAAAAATGTTTATAAAAAATATGCTTATTTTTGACATAATATGACAGAAAAAAGAAACAGTTTATAGTGGTTAAGACGAAATATCAGTTAACCCATAATAATACAACGGTCTCGACAAATTAGCATGTACTTTCATGCCTTTTTTCTCTTAACACGAAACTAAAATCGCTTAATACTATGAGAGTTCCCATTGTATAAAATATGGAAAACACCAGCTATGCAGCTTAGATTTAAGAGAGGGGTGAAATGAAAGATAGGTGGTTTCTCATGTTTTTTAGAACGAAAGCTAATTTGGCTTTGGAATACCCTAGGAATAGCCTGTGACACAAGCCGTTCTGGAGTTAGTTAAAAGCTGAAAAAAATATTCGTGCAGATTTCGATGAAGAAAATGAAATGAATAACACATCTACTGTTTCCACGCAATCCAAAATGAGGAACATTATGAAAAATATGCTCAGTTATTTAGAAGCGCACTCCATTGGGGAAGTTAATGACAAAAATGACTACTTTGTTCAGTTTGATGTTAAAAAAGATAATGCGAAGAAAACTATATTATTTTTCAAAAACTCATTAAATGGTTTGTTTTTCAAAACATTTGAAAATTTTGCATTAAATTTCATAAGTTCTTGAGAATGTTGTTTTCATTAATTTTTATTAAATACATGCATGTTTACATATCTATGTAAATAAAAATACTCCAGTAAACGTAATTTTGTTGATTTTTTTCGCAATATCCTATAAGAAGAAATTTTTTAACAGGAAAAAATATTCCAGTCCTATCAGTTTAATGTGTTAAATGATTTTCACTGTATATACGAACATATAAAGTGCTCCAGTAAAAATGTATAAACTTTTTGAATGACTTTGAAACTAACAATTATTAGGATATTGAAAAGTTTTCAAAAATTAGCGTAATATGAACAAATGTAGGAAATAGCCATAGAACGAAAGTGTTCGAATTGTTGGCCATTGTAGCCTCGGCATGGCAACGCTGATTGAGAGAATCTATAACATTCGTAATCATTTCGAACACATTCTCTTTCAATGGGTTCTCTCAACTTATTGATTATGATTTATGTTTTAAGCTAAAAACTTTATGCATGACAAACCCCAACGAAAACAAAACCTTCGGGGTTAAATCCGGTGAACACAGAAAATGCTTGTTACTTTGTCTTCGTCTTATCCGTTTAGTACGTGACTGTCAAGATAGGCCTTATGCCACGATGGTTGTAGCGAGGCGTTCCAATCTTCTGGTAGTATCATTCTGTTCATTTTCTAAGCGATTACCTTTCAATGATTTCTCTTTTTCTTGTTGTTCTAGTGGAAGATCATGGTTTTCTGGAAAGTTTCTCAATTCATTTTTAACAGCTCCTTCTTCATCAAACTTAACTCGGAAACGAGTAATAGTGAGTCTCGTTGGTACATGTCTTGAAACTCCTTCCTAAACTGTCTTTGAACTTCATTTATGCTCTCAGTCTTCCAGTAGCTATTGGGAATAAATTTTCAATGCTCAAAGGTTAATCTGACTGCAGACATTATTTTAAGTCTCTACAATAGAAAGGGCACAAAGTGTGGTCATCATTAACATTGAAGGATTGATCGTTAAGGTAAAGCGGGGTTGAGTCACCTGTATATATAAAATACATAAAATATTCAGAAAGGAAAGACTGATCAATCAATTACCCCAGGATCGTAAACATCGTATTTCTTAACGAACTTAAGTCTTGGAGGCGATTTTAATAAATGTAAATCAAAAGCTAAATATAGTCAATAGGGACTAAGACTTATATGAGAGAGGCATTATGAAACTACCTTTAAAATTGCATCAGATTATAGGACTAAATGATGCATATTTGACCAAAATTGGTAATCTGAAACATGTTAAATAAAGTTTTGAAATTCACGTAAAAATAATGCGTTTCTTTTTCCGCAACCTAATATATATCTTTTAAAATTTGGATTGATAATTTCATCTTTCAAAACACAATGCAATTCTATAAAGTTAATGAATTGAAATTCTATTTTCAACTTCCTCATAAATATGAAAGAAATATGGACCGTGTGATAAATATAATAAATTGCTCGCATTAAACCAACAACATTCTTTTTCAAAGTCTTACAAACTTTTGCACATCAGCAGTAATGCACTGTTTTATTATTGGTATATTCAGAAGTACTCTAAATTTTTTTTTATTTGCTCTCATAGTAAGCTTCGCATCACAGAAGAAGATTTCATTGAAATCTCATTAACATACCAGACGCTAGAAAAGCAGTCTGCTGGAAGCTTTTCATCATTTAGGCGAGATTTCGATTAGTTTTTTTTTTTCAAGTACCTTTTCCTGTTTATGCGGAAAGAATTACTAAGAACTTAAACGAGAATTCAACACGAGGTTAGCAGTTGCTGTTTCTTTTTGCTTACGTAAAAACATTTGTTGACTTTTTATAGAAAGCATATACCTATATTGAGTATAACACCAATTGTTTCTGTTTGAGAAAATTGTATCATTGGAATATATGAATATAAAATGGTCCTTTTTGTATACTGAATGTTTTGAAAATGAATTTTAGATTGGTTTCAAAGCTGCTTATTTCTTTTTCTGGAAGACTATAATAAAAAGTTTATACATATAAATTTTCATTTGTCCGTGGAAGGATTATCCGTCTGTGGTTTTCCTGAGAAGAGTTTGTTTTATTATTATTATTTTATTCCTGAGTAAAATAGTTCTTACAGTTAGGCCTATAGTCACTGTCCAAAGGAGAAAAAAAAGAAAAATAGTGAATACATATATATATAGATAGATAGATAGATTTCTTTCTGCTTATTCCATTGTGCTAGAAGTTGTATCCATGGATGCATGAGTCATTACTTTTCAGAACCCTCTACCTCAGGGGTACTAAAACTTTTTTTCTGCTGGGTCGCATACATATGTCAGCTATTTTCCGCAGGCCACATACATATGTTAGCTATTTCCCATGGGCCGCAACATGGGAATAAAAGGGGTGGGGGTGAGAAATGCTTTAAGACCACGATAACATTGGAAATTTAAAATGTGGAAAATTGATGAAGGTATTGTAACTCCTGGTTTGCTTTTTGCAATTATTATTTTTTTTTCTATTTGTTTTTCTGTAACTTCCCCAAAGTCAGAAGCACACACACATTTAAGAAACACTCCTTCACAATTTCTGCACCAGTAAACGGTTTCGTATGTTTACCAATAGTATACACACTTCAGAGAATGTATTTATTAATACTGTGACATTACCACTTACAAAACACTTTGTTGTTGTTGCAAAGATTATTCAAGAAAGCCTATTCACACATCACTTCTTGAAAAAGATCTTCGAGGAAAAGTCTTATTGAATGATTCCTCTTTATTGGTATTTTTTAAATACAGCACTATCGTGACAAATCAAACAATTACTGATCACTGTTTGTCCTTCACTGCAAATTTGTTAATTAGTGTTGAAACGATATATTTTCTGCGAACATTTTTCTCCTGCAAGATATGAAAGATACTTGAAAAATAGTTCGACCCTTAAAATTGGCGCTATTCCACTGTTGTTTGTTATCACTAACCGTAACCATTACAAATAGAAAAAGAATATTAAGTCGTACCGGTACGACATCGTCAGCAAAAAGAAAAGTTTATATATTTGATTTCTTGACAAAAATTTTCCCATCAAATATTTTAATACTTTATTCTTAAATAAGTTAATTTCTCAGAGCAATAGGCCGTAACCGGGCCACTTAAAAAGGCTCGGTGGGCCTCATTCGGCCCACGAGCCGCAGGTTGAGTATCGCTGCTTTACCCAGTCATTCTCTTTTGCCACTACTAAAGTCAGCTTAGTTCCTATCACCGTGATGACGAATAGGAAATTCACTTGTGTGTGTTTGAATCGCGCGCGCGTGCGTTGATGTTAAAGATTATAGTTCATCGGGATTTTAAGTTTGCAGTGACTGATAAAGGAAATGAAAGAGATTCTAACACTTCAAAGGAACTTGAATTAATAAAAATACTAAAAATGGTGGATCGAAAAAGCAAATGGCTTATAATATGGAACAGGAAAATAAACAATTAAAGACATTTATAAGCACACAAAAAATAATTCAATTTGTACCCACAACAGACAATTCTTCATCGATGAAAAAAAAGAAAGACTATGATACTAAGCCCTTATATGAAAAACTAAATGCAGAACTTTTGCTGTAGGTGGGTAAGTGAAAATACTAGATTTAAAATACTAGATTTAGAAAGAACATTTAATGCAACAGATAAGTAATTTACAAGGTTTAAACAACTTCTCGGAATAAAGGAAAATGGAATTCATGTCGAAAGAAAGAGACGAGCAGTCAGCGGAAAATCATTTGATACCAAAGCATATAAATTCGCATATGCATTAAGCAATATTATACATGTATTCATTTTACCCATTTAGTGTAAAATCTTTATTGATATTCAAAATCTGTTTTAATACATTCTGAAAAACATTCACCCTTAAAATGTCCCAATATAGAACCAAAATAGCACCATACTAAATTCCGTCTTATTTAGAGTATATATCATCTACAACTTCTATTCAAACATCACAAGGAAGAGAACTATTTAATACATTTCAATTAAAAGTAGTTCGAAAATCTATTAGCCACATTTTTCAAACAATGGAAAAAGGCAAAAAAAGTGATTTTTTTTTATCATTTCTAGGTACTTATTTTGTGAGTGTTAGTTTTTAAATATTATTCTTCGAATTTCATTGAAAATTTATATAATTGGATCTTAATTTTATCTTATATTTGTGAAACATTAGTAAACTTTGGATCTCCTGCGACGACAACAAATACTTAAATCTTCAATTGAAAGACGACTTCTTCATGAAAAAAAAACCAGAACCAAATCATTTATTTTGGCAATAAACGTTATCTGTATAAAATATTTGTGTCTTCAGATGGCAGTCTACTGTATTAATTCCCTGTAGACCATTCTGCGTAACAGCTGTGACTTGTTGCACCACAAAATATTTCCGAAGCGATAAAAAATTCAATAACGTGTTCTAATGTTATTCTTAAATTATGCTATGAGCTCAGTAAGTGTGAAGGCAATGACTGAACGTGATTTAGAGCTGCTTCATGAACTTATAAAATTACTGTAGCAGAAAAAGTAAAAAAAAAATTCTTTTATGGAATGGGCGATGCTTTATTTCTGCTTTCTTTTTGATATTTGACGTGAGCAAATAATGTTTATATACACATGCAATAATTTTTGTAACATATGCATACGCATGTGTATATTGTGTATAGAGAAAACCGGGGGGAGAGGATTTAGAGCTAATGCGTAAAAATAAATAAATAAATTTTTACCAAATGCGTCAAATTTTGAGGACCGTTATATTTTATTCACGGTAGTCTATGATACTATGTATTTATTAGTGTTTTTCAGATTGTTTGTTTTGAACAAATTTAAATAAAGTGAATGAAAAAATATCCACAGTCTCTTAGTTTAAATGGAAAAAATAGATTAAAATAAAGTTGAATTGACTCTTTATTATGTTCCTAATCAATTTGCCACGAAACGTAGATATTTTTACCGCAGATTATACAGCATATACAGTTCAATAAATTAGAAATAGAATGAATAAAAAGAGTCGTTCAAAAATATAGAACAATAAATATTTCTTAATACATTTAACAAAATAGTTATTCCAAACAGGGAGAAATTCAGTGATTGACTTTGTTTGAGTTAAGAATTATTTTGGCAACTTTAGCCGGACAGAGGTTTGTTGAGGGTTGCGAGAAGGATGGAAATTTTTACCTTTTCCACAGGCTCAAAAAGGGTAAATTCGTCCGTAGTGTGATAGATTGATAGAGATAGACTATTAGGAAACGTCGTATAGTTTATCATTTTGAAATTTAATCAGAAAAATTAGCGTTCCATACGTTAAATATTTCAATGCATTAAATATTTAAGATTTAGTTATTTATTAAACTTATTCAATAGTTTGGCTTTGAAATTGAATGGTTTCTTCATGCTCTGAACATTGATATTTTATGCTAGAATTTGATAATATGCAAGATAGAATTTAGTGTTTAAGAGTTGATTTTGAGCATTTATGAAATTACAAGTAAACAATTCTTTAAAAAACCGATGATACTAATAATATTTTATGCATGTTCAGATTAAGAAGCCAATAAGTACTTGCCTTGGAAATGCCTGTTAAACTGTATATTACTTAATCTCAAACTTACAACATTTTCTTATTCTAACCACCTTTTTCTCCACAGCTGATATATGAGACTTGGTAGTTACTAACCTGCCTTTCTCAGGCCCTTATCATCGTGCTCTTCACAAAGTTGTTTGTTGGTTGGCACTTCTACCATTGGTAAAAACCTACTATTCCTTGTGCGTACACATGTCCTCTGAGACAAGAAAAAAGTTTTGTATAATTATTTCCCGGATATAAATAATGGCATGTATATTGCTCATTCTGCAGTATTCTTCCTTTATATCCAACTCAACGTAAACTGGAGAAACTCCACATTCGTATCATTTACATTTCTCAGTGAGATACACCTACTTTGAAATTCTCATACTTTTCTGAAACCCTTACTAGTGCTATATTTTCAATGTTATGCAGTGTATTTATGGAGAAAAAGTTTTTGGTATATATTGTAAACATAGTTTCTAGTTATTATAGTCATTATTATTTTTAGTTAACAATACAAGTCCACACACAATAATTTAATTTGGCAATTATTGCTAATCTATATGTTTTTGTCTTGTGCTAAAACTGATAAAAAAAAGTTTATTTTTCTCATCATGTACTTACATTTTTCAAATCCATAGAGTATAATACCAGTGTAGCGTAACAGGCATGTTTTTATTATTTTTTCTTAAACGCGTTTTTCTTTTATTTTCACTTTCAGGAACGAATCTATTTACCGTAGATTTATTAGTCCCAACTGTTTTTGTTTTATCTGTGGTGAATATACAATCTAGAATTACGAACGAAATGTAACAGATTTCGTTATACCAGTATATCACCTGTATTTTGTTTTGAGAATAGAAGATAGCCTGTAATGTTTAAGGTTATAAATAAAAACAGCAGAAGCTCATTAACTCCTCTAATATGCTTTTGAATATGTACTGTGTGGTTTTAGATTGCCAGTTCCTCAGCCAGACTTGGAAAGCATTGATTGGAAAACAAATATAGAAGCTAGTATGGTGTAAAAGTATGAATTAGACAATGTCTTGGAACAAAACATTTCAAAGAACGAAACTAAACTTTTTTCTCATTCGGAGTAGTTGAACGACTTAAGAAGAGATCTAGATCATCCGAAAGATGTTGTTCAATTACTTGTCTCCCTGCTTGAAAACAAAACCAGGTACCACAACTACAGAAGAATCATGGAATACATCTTGAAGACTTTCAAATACTAGGTTGCAACGTGAGTTAGATTCACTTCTTACACTCGTAGGTGAGCAATTTTCTCGAAGACTTAGGGAAAGTCAGTGGAGGAACACATGGAAAGGTTCCAACAAGACGCCAAGGAGATGTAGCGTAGGATTCAAGAGAAGTGGAACATAAATATGATTGCGGTTTATTGCTGATTGCTAAAGGTGAGTCTTCTAAAAAATTCTACGCCTAGAATCGCGCAAGAAGTTTCCGGCGGGGAGCAAGTTTTTATAAGAGCAATAATTAATTATACTTCACTGTTTATTTTTCTGACTAGCTGATCTGTACAAATTTACGTAAATGATAATGTTAATTACAAGAAAATAAATGAAAACACATTATCAGCTGATTAAGTTTTGTTTTATCATTATAATTACTGTGCTTACTCGAGATGGGACAAAATATAAATGAGATGGAGAAAATCTGGTCTCACTTTCAGGTTTCAGCACACAAAGAAACATAAAGATGAGGTGATATTTTCGAATCAAATTTAGAAAACGCTTTTTCGGTGTAATTAATTTATCTCAAACATTCGTCACATTTTCTTTAGCAACTGTCGAATATATTTTTCCTTAAGTTTCACTCTTAGTCATACTCAAACACTTTTACTTAAATAAGTTCCTTTATTTATAACATTTTATATGACACCCTGTACTTCTTTTAAGAATATAATAAATGGGAATTTATTAGTTCTTGAGCAATTTTCTATAAATAAATTGGATTAAAAACAAGATTTCTTGAAAATAAATTCACTTCTTCACTTTTCACTCTTTAAAATGCTTTAAAACATTTCATGGGAAATTTCACATAGATTTATTAATCAAAATAAAAGATTCTGGAGGAAATAAAAACATCATTATCCGCTGATGAGTTTTTTTATTACTAATGTTATGATTGCCTGTCATGAAGAACGATCATTTCGCTTTAATAAAACGTCATTAATGTGTTTTGTCTGTAGAGATTAGTTCTTTTACAAAAAGTTTCTGCACGAATATATATATATATATATATATATATATAAGAATACTGGAAAGGATGACAAAAAAGAAAACATTATGGGACCATTCCCAATTGCCCCAAAATCATTGAATGATAAGGAGAGCATATGATTGTTCTAATTTCTGATTTTGATTTTTATAAGACAACGTGCTTTTGTAATTCCGCGTTAGTTTTTCCTTAAATTTTTAAATTAAAATTATTCACCTACATAGAAATTTTCTATCGCGCAGGTATTGAATATAATGTAGAAGTAAATTTTTTTCCTTCCTGCTTGCAAGTGAAATATTGTATCATTACATTAAAAATATAAGGACTAAGATTCCACCTCGTAGGCTAAAATAATTCAGTATAATTATAACACATTATCTAATAAGAACTTAATTCTATTATTGTTGGTGTAAATAGTACCATAATATATCGCATACTGCTCATCCATGGTGTTGTTTGAAATGAATTCAAAGATAAAGGTAATAAAATCGTACGATAAAATATAAACTAAAGCTCAAAACATTTAATTTAAATGTTAGAATGTATGAATTTTTCTGAGATATTCACAAAAAAATCGATTATCGCGTTCTTTTTATTAGAATGCTTGTCTCGAAACTAAGTACCATTTCGTTTTACCGCAACTGCAGTTGCAATTTCTCAGTTCAACACTTGTGTACATGAATCTATGTTTAATTTCCAGTTCACTGTTGATGTTACAGCCGGACTGTGTTGTTTTTACGAGCATTATGAGCGTTCAAAATGTTTAAGACGATTGCCGATCACGCCGACTGTGAGATGCGTTCTGTACTTTGTCTTCTGAACACGTGGAACCTTAATCCAGTTAAAATTCATTGTCAATTTGTAGAGATTTATGGTGAAAAAACGTAATGTTTCATCAAACGGTGAGGAAGTGGTTTCGACAATTCAATGATAAACGCAACAATGTTTAGGATGAAACATGGAGTGGGCAGCCTTCTGTTGTCAATGATGGCTTGGTTGAAAAAATAGATGGGAAAACTCGTGAAATTAAACGGTTCATAATAAGGCATTGCTTTGTGATAAGTTTCCACAAATTTCAAAAACTATTCACCAACGGCATCTTTTTTTAAAGAGGGTATACACGAACTGGTTTCCCGATATAAAAAAAAATATCTAAACAGTGGTAATAGCTATGTAGAAAAATAGTTTCTGGCATGCAATTACTATCCTTCTTGTCCCGCTGTAGGTTCTTAATTTCAATTCTGAAGATATCATTCACTACCAGATACAATATAGTCCGTCCATCTTTAGTGGCTAAAGATTTTATTTAGTTTTAACAGCCACACAACACACACAATTAACACAATATTTAAAACTAACTAATACTAAGCATTACACTCTTGTTTCACGCCATTTTTGTTTCTGATCCCACAGGTCGTAGCCCCCATTCGCTTCCTCCGCCATTTTTGTCTAGATCTGTTCTGTCTCTCTCTATTCCGATGGCAGTGCCACCTATATAGTTTTATTTTTAGTCTGGCGAATCTTACACATGCCTATTCATGGAAAAATAAATTTTGTTTTAAAGAAGACTTTTATGCGAGTTTTTTTCCAAAACGGTGCATAGTTTCCTGAGATGCCTTGTTAATCTGTATCTGTAATAGGTTCTCCTATACTATTGCAGTGATTTTGGGGATAATATTCATCAGATTAAAAATACATGAACATATATATGAATATCTATTTTCTGCATTCATAATGTTTTCGTATGATATTTATCACATATAGGCTCTTATTTCTTTTTGCGCCATTTCGATCTTTGTGAAGAGAGTCTTTTTAGTAGAAAACCTTGTCAATATATAAATAACAAAAGAATGATCTTTCCCGACAATAAATCGATTATAGGATATAAGGATAAAGT
Source organism: Trichonephila clavata (assembly GCA_019973975.1). NCBI lineage: Eukaryota > Metazoa > Arthropoda > Arachnida > Araneae > Nephilidae > Trichonephila > Trichonephila clavata. The sequence continues at coordinate 11,960 of BMAO01014342.1, forward strand.
GAATTTACGTACACACAGATAAGACTAGGTCTTATTCATAGATAAGCTGATGACCACAGTAAACAAATTTCATGTAGTCTCATTCGTTGAAAGAAGCATGGGAAGTTCAGATGATTGGATATGATTTGCACTACATACCTTAAATACAAGATACATTTTGAAAAGATTTTTCTTAGCAATAGAAATATCTTTTTTAACAGACATTTTGAGTTCTAGGTCTTAGTAAAATATACAATATTAATTTTGAATATTAAAAAGAATTAGCACAAGAACAAAAAAATATCACAAGACTCATAAAATATGATTTTATTTACATCATATAAAAACTTAATAATTGTGATAAATGAAGATTTTGGTAGCAGTTGTTTATTCCATCGTTTTAATAAACTGATCAATCTGTATTGGCAATTTATGTAAGAAATAATGTAATTTGATGGAATATAGCTTTCAGAATCCTGTTTCAATATTTTCATATATTTTGTTTTAAAATTTTCTTCAACATGTGTATCTCTTTTTTTCTACTTAAACACTGTTTCATAAACCGTAATGGCAAAATACTCAGAATATTGGTTTTTAAGTTGTAAATAAAGTATATCAGCAACAATGTGTAGTGTGTGTGTGTGAACCTTTAAAATAGACAATAGTGTAATTCTAAAAACATATAGAAAATATTCATAAATAAAATTATTAAACATAGAAAGAATGAATAAACTATTCCCTTCATATAATTACACTAATTAGTTTTCTTGTGACAAATTAATTTCCATTAGATTGAAGACATTTTGGGAAAGTCACTTTTTTTAAAGTTAGTTTCGCTATTGCGTCGAAACTATACCCGAAAGAAAAGGAACTTTATCTTTTTAAGAAATACACTGATTTAAAAATTAAAAAGCTAATACTTTAATTAAATATTTTTTGTATTTTATATCTTTAATTGTAGAGCATGCATAAAAAATATAAAATACTCCCTGCAAAAACAAAAACAAAAGAGATTCGTACAGCCATTTTTTAAAAAGACGTTTTAAAAATATACGTTAGATTTCCATCCATGCTTAAACTGGAAGTCAAGTTTTTTAAGTCAATTTATACATCAATCGCAATAGAAAAAATACAAAAAATAATGGATTTTTTAAATATAAAAGAAAAGAATATATAAAGGAAAAAGTCAGAATCGCTGGCTTAGATAAATATTTGTTCATCGGCTTAGATAAATATTTGGCTCTTCTGCTTTCTGTCGTTAAATACAGACCGTCTAATAATATTGCTTATTTGCTGCACTGCGATATTTCACAACATATTGTTGATTGCAGAATGCAGAAGTTTTCGGAAATGTTGTATTTTTAATCAAGATGCTTCACTGGACTTGAAAATTAAACTTAGGCTCTCAATATATCGCGCTTTAAGCCCAAAGAATGCGACAGAAGGAATTGTACATAATTTATTGGCAAAGAAAATAGTTAAATATTTAGCAAAAACTATAACTTTTCTTACATTCACATTATTTTTATAATTAAGAAATATGTCAAATTTCTTTTTTTTTTATTATGAATCTCATTTAAAAATACACTGAATATAGACTAAAAATATTACTATTTTCCCATTTCGTAATACATTAAATTTGGAAGTATTAAACAAAATTCTTTAGCATGGTATGTGATAATACTTAAACTGTTCAGAAGATATGAATTTACGAGAGTTTTCAGTCTCAATAATTTAAGGAAATGATGGGCATTTTATTTAAATAAAGTATATAAATTGGGATCACTGAAAAATTTGCTAAGTGTTTTATATTTCAAGGCAAATACATTATATGTGATTTCCTTTAAAATCCCAATACATTTTCAAAGATAATGCGGATTTTTTGAAACGCACGCATAAATTAATAAACTGTACTGTACCAGTTTTCATAAATATAAAAAAAAATAATTAGTTGTGTGTGTGTGTTTGTCTGTGTGGATCTTCTCTAAGTATTTACGATTATATGATGGACCTCAACAGTAAAATAATAGTGATTCACAGAAAAATATGCGAAGTAAATCAATGGATACTATTTTACTTTCTTTTAAATTTAAAAATAACACAAGAGATTTCAATGGTTCAGTATTCAAAGTCAGATGTCTAGAAAATATGTTGCCATGGTGCACAGGTGCATTTCCAACAAACATATCCTTAAACTTCGGGGGTACAGGCACTTAGCCAGACTAATGTTACACCCCAGAGATCCGGCAGCTAGTCGCGACATCATTCTTGAACTTCCAGCTTCAACCACTTCTCAACAAGATACGCTCTACCACACATTACTTCCAACTGTACAGCTTATTTTCAATATGTAGATAACTAACTTACTATATACAGCAGTTTCGTCAGACCTGCCGTCAGAATATTCCGCCGATTCATCATTCTGCTCCAAAGGTTGTTTTTCCTTAATACATATTTTAAAAAATACTTAAAATAACTGGGACGTGACAATGATTCACATTTTGCATTATTTTATTTTAGTTTTAAAAAATCGAAGGCACTTTGCTACATCTGAAGATGCATTGTTTATGAGAATCAGATAAATAGAACGCTAGAAAATTGAATTTTAAAATTGTAAGCAAATGTGATGTAACTATGATTCAGGTACACTTTCTTCAAGATTCCTTTTTTATTATATGCATTGTAAAATAATAATTTATCTGTACGAATAATGTAAATTTTCTGTATTTTTTGTTCACATTTAATGGAAATTCTACATTTACAAGAATGTAGAATACAATTAAGCATAACAAGACATTAAATACAAAACACACAATAAACATAAAAAAAAAAAAAAAAAAAAAAAAAAAAAAAAAAAAACAAAAAAGCATAAAAAACATTAAATACAAAACACACAATAAAGCATAACAATTCTACATTTACAAGAATGCATAATACAAGATTCACAAATTTTTATTAAAGTGAACGAATTCGTTTTCAAATAAACAATCTCAAATTTCAGATATACCACAATATCTGCATGAAATTTAAAGAGAATTTAAATCACTAAATTTAAAATTTTTCTTAATTTTTATAAATTTATATTTTAGAATTTCATTTCGTTTATTTTTGATATTATGTTTGCAAACACTCAGGAAAGTTTTAAAGCAATATATGAAGTGGATTTTATGCAAAGTGTACCTAAATGTAAGAACATGCCTCGAAAACGAAAATATAGTTATAAATTATTTATTGCTTATACAGATTTATTTGTGATTTAAAATGGAATTTTTTTACATTAGCAGATAAATAAATATACGGATAATTTAAACGTAAAAACTTTATTTCCATTGCTTTTAATTTAAGTAAGTGAGAACCATTTAAATTTGGTGTAAAAAGTTCATTTTTACTTGTCGCAGATGTCCCAGTTACCTTAAGAATAAAAATAAGTTTTTGGCAAAAAACTTAAATTTATATGTAATGCATTCGAAGTACTCTTAATATATGAGGGGATTTATGGATTTGTATATCAAACAAAGGATTCCTTGATTCGTTAGTGAGTCGTCCTTATCATTTTGAGCCTCGGCGTATGCATATCTTATAAATTCATATATTCCACAGAACCTTAATTTTAATTATATCACTAAACATGTAGCACCATTAAATATGACTCCAAAAATATTTATATTAAACTCTTTGCAACTTCTAAAATCAAGCGTCCTTTCACTTTCATTTCATTCGCATTTGCCTTCACTTTAGACTCCAGTTTTCTTTTTGTTCGAGCTTTTATGTAACAACATCCCATTTTCTATTGGTCGTTTTTCGTTCCATCCTGTATCGAAAGGACTTTGGATTTCCCCAATACCAATTCTATGAAAATAGCTACATTTTATAATGTCACTTGGAATCGAATAGGGTGCCGAATGATTGCTTTAGAGGCACTGGCAAAAAAAGCAATGATGTCTCAATGAAAGATACAAGATATTGGGTATCTTCTTTTTCTCTCTCTCTCTTTCTGTTGTTAAGTGCACATTTTGTTGAACACAAGATCAATTTATTTGTGAAAGGTAAAAATTTTCATGCGTCTTGCAAATGATAAAATTCAGATAAACTTGAATACATACGAAGCATGATTTGTGAAGGTATGCAGTGAAGATTGATTTCATATTCAGTGTGTGTGTGTGTATTATAAGCAAATGCATATACTGTTTAGCTAACTGAACACTTCAATTACTTTATTTTCTCAATGTATATGAAAAAAAGATAAAATATTTAGATTTTTTTAAATGTCCTGATTATTTTTGTAATTATAAAACAAATGACTCATTTTAAGAATGTGTCTCGTTTTTTACTGCTTCTCTGTAATGCTAAATCAAAAACCACCATAAAATTGCTGAAATTCTTTTCAACAAGTGAAAAGTAGTAAATAATTGTTTGGTAAGCGGATTAAAATTATTAAAACAGTTCATTTATGGCAAGAATTTAATATTAATTTATTTTATTTGTGAAAATAAAAAGATGTAAACTATTTTATGAAAAAAATTGTACCAAAACCTTTTTTTTTTAATGAACCAGAAAATACAGAACATATATAACAATATTCATTTATTGATTGGGACACATTTATTAGTTGATGTTATTTTTGTAAGAAGTTGTAAAGTATTTTTCAAACACTTTTGACAGACTGTTTTAATAATATTCATTGCGTAATATGCAGTCAAAAATAATACACAGAAAAACCAAATATTTTAAGAGTAGATAGGTATTTTGCTTCACGTATATATATATATATATATATATATATATGCTTAAAAACTAAGACATTAAAAAAATTCTTTCCTATTTCATATTTTTTTTTAAAACTCGTAAGTATTCAGTTAAGATAAGTTATTCATTAAATATATTTCAGCAATGGAATATTTTATTGTATTCTACTTTTATATTAAACTTACAAAGTATTAATAAAATGTTTTAAAAAAATTTATCAGAAATATTTCCCCAATATTTATTTCTTCACTAATTTCAGTGCACTGCTTTTAAAGGTAAGAGTAATAGCTGTTCTCTATATGTAAAATTTATATATATATATATAAAGTATTATTTCTCTCTTTAAAATGACATTTATATTTCTGTCTTAAATTGTTTGTAATTTGCAAATCAAGGAAAAAATTAATTAACTAATTATTTAATAAAATAAAATAAAACTCATTTAAAAATCTTCCGTAATTTTATTTCAGTTACCATTTTTCGTTTTTACTTTCCTATTTATTTCTAGAACATAGTTTAAAGGAAACAGTAAGTCAGATCACACCGGTGTGATCATGAGCTTCAGGGTAGGAAAAGCTAAATAACATATTATATGATTACATGTTATTTAGCTTTTCCTTATGATAACATGGCTGGAGGGATAAACGCGTAATCACATATGTGTGATCATGGTACTGAACAGGTTAAAGCAGTTCTTCTCAAACTTCAATGTTTGCGACCCAATTTTCAATCATAATTTTCATTGCGTCGCCCTCCATACTATAATAATGTATTGAATGCAATAATAATGTGTATTCTGTCGCTGAAGTTACAATACGACTTTAATTACAAACTATATTAATTATCAAGATAAGTATTAAATTTTGTATAAAATTTTGTATATGACAAAAGCCCTTGAAACACCAATAATTATTAAACTTTTTCCTAACTTAGTATTGATAAATTAATTATCAGATACATTGTGCAGTACTGATGCATTTATAAGTATATTATGTCAGTGTAAATGTGTCAGAAAGTGTTTTGTTTCGCTTCTTTTCAGTAAATTAATAATTTCTTAAAAATAATCTTTTATTTTCGATATTCTCGACCCCTCCACTTAGGGTTATCACGCCCCACAGTTTGAGAAACGCTGGGTTAAGGAGACACAGTAGGATTCAAGTGAAAAAAATCGGTCAAAAACCAAATATAATTTTTTAGCTTAAATGATCTTTTATATACTTTTCTAAAATCTCACAAAATTTGAAAGCTCTCAGTTTGAAAAATGCGGAATTATGATAACGTTTACGTTCGTTTTTATTCACATTCCACACAACTTCAAATCAAAACTTTATACTGACTTATCTCAGAAAGATAAAATAACTAGTTTGTCTTCATTTAAAAGCAAAGGCTTTTTTGCTATTGTGTCAAATCTATTTATATTCCTTATAATTATTGCTAAGAAAACATTTAATAAAATTTGGTATGCATTTTTGAATCGAAGTAATACTTATTTTTTTAAAAATAATTGTATTTAGATTGTTTACAAATTTTTAAAGAATTTTCAATAAGCATTCAAGAAAAGAATTGTATTGCACAAATATCAAACCTGCTATCACAAAAACCATATCAACTTTTATTGTAAATAACTTGATGTACTTGTAAACCAAATTTCATGTGCGATTGTATATTGTTTTAAGAGGAATAGCATTTTAAAATAACCTTATAAATTTTAATTTTTCCTTAAAAAAATAAATCTTTAGCTTTTTATGAAGTTATGAGCATAAAGTCTGTTTTACATAATACATGCACATAGGGGTCAAATAAAAAAAAATTTGAAAATCATGAAATTAAAAGATTTATGTAAATCATGCCATATTTATTTAAAATAAATTTACAGTTATGCTTGAAACTCTAATTAACTATCTAATATCACATATGGCTCAATTAGGATCCTTTAGGAAAAAATTTTGAGCTTTTAAAGTTTACATTAGATATTTAAAAATTAATTTAATTTTAACAATATCCCCTGATTTTCAAAATAGTAAAATGTTATTAAAATTAACAAAATTTGCAAGAAAATTGCTCAGTAACTGAAATAACTACTTCTTTTATTTTTAAGTTATTGCTTTAATGAATTCAAACTTTATCTGAGCCATTTCCATAGTAGTTTAGATACATAATTACATTATTCATAACATTCCATGCGTACCATTAAAATTTAAGCAATGCACATTTTTCAGATGCTTCTCAACAGACTGAAATTGATAAGAGTCTGCATTTCCCGAATAATGTAATAAATGGTTTCATATTTAGAAAATACTTAAATCCGATTTTATGATTAATATTTCTAAATGTTACAATACATAGAAGAAAATAATATTAAGTTTGAATCTGGAAAAAATTATCCATGCTTTTCTTTAACTTTTTATAACAAATTCGTTTTTAATTATAACATAAACTATATAATTTATGTCTTTATTTTAAAGGGGAAAAACAATACTCAATTTTTAATTAAAGTAAATAATGGAGTATTTTTTTTAAGAAATCACATTTTTTAAAGGGACTTGGTACCCTTTCAACATGTCATATAATGTTTCTATTCAAAAAAATGAAACGAGATGAAATTTTTCACATGTTATTCACACAATTTTAAAAATTTAAATTTTTTGAAGAAAATTTGGGAAATTTTTAAATTTTACTCCTTTTTTTAATTATTGAATTTTTTATCTGAGTTTTTTTTGTTGTATTCTTAAGGATGTTCTAAATAACTATAGAGAGGGATTGATTTTAAAATAATTTAATTAGATTTGGAGAAAAAAAATAGTGTTGATATGTATGCTAAAATTCAACAAAACAGCCAGAATCTCGTACATTTTAATTTTTTTAAAAAAAGTATTCGGTTTACTGAATAATGGATCCGTAATTTTGTTACATGCTTTATATATAATACACAAGAAAAAAAATGGAATTGATTGGTAGATAATTATGGAAGGAGTAGCATTTTGATTGCAATAACGTATCAAAACCCACAAACTGAGAAAAAACACTTTACAGTATATATTTCTGAAAAAATAGTTATAATATGCTTAAATAAACTTAAAATACCCCTTTAAGGCATTAGGTATATATTTTTCTTCAAAATAATTGCATTTTCGTATTATTTCAATTTATATACTTTTAGAAATGATCAATTTTAGAGAGTATTAATTGCACAAGAAAATTCAAGAAAAATGTTAAACAATTTTTTTCTCTCATGACAGAAGTTTTATTGCTTTTCTTCACATAATATTGAAGTATTATATTTGTATGAAAAGCATATGAGGAATAAGAACTGAAATTATTAATAAAAAATGCCTTAATTCAAAAATTTTACATGCACACATTTCACAAAGAAAAAAATTACATTTTTGTTATGCCTCGGTAATATCCTGCTTTAAATATTTCACATTCCTTTTTTTAAATTATTATTTCTCTTTCTAAATTAGATTTTATTTATCAAAATACTTTTGTTCTAAAAAGAGGTCATAATTGAATTGCCGAATTTGTTAATTTATATTTTTCAAATAATGTTTTATCTGGCCTCTAACTTTTCCGATATGCAAACAGGATATATCAATCGAAAGATAATAATCCAAAGAATAAGATTAAATAAAAATAAAAAAAATGATAAGTCGATTGTACAAGTTTTTGATAGGTGTCGATAACTTACGAAATGTTTCTAAATAATGAAAAAGGATTGTTCAATGCGTTGGACTATGCGTTCAATTAGTATTTACCAACGCATAGCGACTTCTTTATTCATTCTCGAACGAACAATACACACAGAGAAGAAACAAAACAAACAAAAACACGAAAAAAAGGGGGGTCCGTTTCTCCGTACTAGAGGGGCAAGGTGAAAAGGGATGATGCAATGAGTACCTAACGTCGATCATTTTGGGTGTACCAAGTCCTCTTAACACTTTAAATGAGTTACAAACAAATAAATTTATATTTTTAAATCTATTTTTAACCATAAGAATTTTTCAACTTAAGAAAATTAATAGCAAGAAATAATATCTGAGACAGTATTGCTCACACATCATGTGAAACGTTATTTATTCTATGTTATATTTTATTTTACGAAACGAAAAATATTACTCATGTAATTGTTTTTCTTGACTACTTTAGATATTTTTAGAATGGATTTTTCATGTGAATAGAAATTATTATCATTTTAAAAAGATAGCTTATAAACGGTAAATATTTTATCTGTAAAAAGTAGTTAACTTCTGCAGTTGAATTGAAAAACTATTGAAAATCCTAGTCGTATAGGTAGTAGGCACATTATTATTTATTTTGAGTTTTTCGCAATAAAAAACCAACATAAAATGTTTCAATAAAAGAAATTGCTATGCTTAAAAATGAAAATCAGTGTAGTAACAAATATTTTTTTTACAGAACTCACAATAATTTCGTCGTATGATATTTAAGTGAGTATGTTTAACTATAAAATTTAATGTAAGGAATTTCTAAAATAATATTTTTCAAATGCACTTTAAGTAATATAAAAAAAGTTTTTTAAAGTCAATTCCTACTTAGGTCAACAAAGAGAAATTTTATTTTCAGAAAATTAAATTTAATTAATGAATTAGTATTTGAAAAAAAATATATGAACATCAAGTGTCATCCACTGCAAGTTTAAGAAAACATATTTGAAGCTAAGAAAAAATTCGTTAGAAAAACTTACTGGCACCATCTGTTGGTTGTAGCTCTAACTTCGCAGAAATAACGCAGAATAATTTTAAAATAAAAAAAATAAAACTTAATTAAGAAATTAATATTTGAAAAAACTGTATAAAAAGCAAGTGTTATCCACTACAAGTATATTTGAACTTCAATGGAAGAATAAGAGATATTTCATTAAGGATTGAAAATTTGAACAAGACATATATATATAAATAAATATATATAGGGAGAGAGTGAACCAATTGAAAAACGGACTTTAGATATTAAAAAACATTTGTTTCAAAATTGTTATAAGTTTTAATAATTAAAAAATTCAAAGATATGTTTCTACTACTATTTTATTCAATTACTTTTTGTCTAAATATAGGAGTAGTTTTGTCTAAAATTAATAAATCTAACTTATGTCATGTTGGAAGGAGGATGATCAAACTATTGTGAAGGCATATGAAGCGCTTGGTTACAGTTAATCGTTTTCAAACAAGCAATTAATTTTTGTCATGGATTTATGCTTTATCAGTTCCATCTGTTTCGCAGCGGTTTCAGCGTTGCATAAAATTATTCAACCATATTTTCTGGATATGTCTGCTGATAATATCAATCCTAAATGCAGAGTAGTCTTTCAATGGGCCAAATATCAACATTAACAATTAATTATACATGACTAGTGACGTATATGGTAAGACTTTAATTGTATTTCAGGGCCACATATTTTCGTATCATTAGAAATCCTAAATAAGGGTATCATCTGTATTGTGTTCAGAGATCATCAGGATAGCTCGGTGTATGAGTATAACATTTCGAAACTAATATTTTAGCGACTGGAATTGACCATTGTTGTAAGGCAACTCTTGCATTAATTCTATGAACAGTTTCCTGTTTGGAGCACCCACTTCATGTCTTATGCAGATGTTCTGCGTGGAGAAGGCTTTATCTCGAAATTGTCAAATTAAATGAGAATTGTAAATACTTAGAGAAAAGACGTTGGAAAATTTTGCAAGAAGCAAGATGAGCAATAAAGATGCTAGAAGAATTAATAATTTATCCATCACAATAAGAAAAAATAGGCGTACTGAAGGAGCGTCTCAAATGTCTCTGGAGCTTCCTTCGACCACCGGGAACAAAAGTTTCAACGCGCATCTCAAATGTCTCTCGAGCTTCCTTCGACCACCGGAATAAAAGTTTCAAAGCTCCAAGAAGAAAAGCCTATTTATAATAAAATATGCTGTTGGTTTTCCACTTAATAATTTATTCGTAATTAAGAGCTCGTTTCGTATAGTCCAGAACAGTGATTGTTAAAACTTCAGCGTCGTTCTAGGAGGAGTCCGCGAAGGTCTTTCATCCAATGTTATGATTTTCATCTTTTATACAAGTAGTATCTGAAAGACATCGAGGAAAAATTGAAAGATGTGCCATTTTAGACTAGATCACTAAATTGATCCTGATAAAAAATATTTATTAGAACATGTATTTCGTCAAGAATATTAAATCAGTTTTTATATTGTTTGCAACTGCATCCATTTCTAAAACGTAATATTTTTAAAAATACATAGGTGAAACACATGACAAAGATAAAGAACTGAATTCAAATAGTGTGACAATACGATAACGATTACATCCAACATGATTTCCTAATGGAATTGCGCTCCTACGTGATTTATTTATCTGAAACTTGTATTTTGTAACATTTTTATATACAGATATAATTAGATGTTCACTGTTTTCTTAAAGTAAAAAAATGAAGCGTGAAAAAAGTTTGTATAAATAGCTGAGACAGTCTTTGCACTATTGAAGAACCTTTAAACCACTCAGTGATAGGTTGGGAGTCAAGGAGAGGTGTTCAAAATTTTGAGGATCCTCGATGTCAGGCTGTGCATAAAGGAGAGCCGCGACGATCGAAAGTTTAAGAGAACCGCTCCTCCAGAACATTGTAATTGAATCAGGAATCAGAGGTAAATCATTCTACCTAGATTCAACCTAATAGTATTTGATTATCAGATTCTCCCCTGAAGGTTACCAAGATAAAAAGCTGCACAGCTTTCAACATAAGAGAAAGTTAACAATATGGCAATTGTTACTTAATGAACTGGTCAATTATCATATTGGACGAATGCAAAGATCACCATGCCTTTGATAAAAGATCTTTCAGTGCTACGAAGCCATTACAGAAATGGAATCTTGAAACCTTATGTTTTTTTGTTTCAGGAATGCAGATGGTTTCGATTACTTTTTTATGGATGGCAACTATCACTAATATACTCAACACCAGAATATATTGCTCTGAGAGAGAGGCCGTGGTGTACAAATACAAGGTAAGTTTGGATAAAACAGTGTGAAATGTCCGAATTGCCTCATTGTCCTCTATCGAATGTGATGCAACTTTTATCATGGTACTTGTATCTTTTAGCGCTTGACTGTGGGTGGCTTACACGCATGGTGCTCTTTAAACTTTGGCTTAAACCTAACAACTTCTACAGGCATTTTGGGTAGTGTCGTAAAAAAAGCATAATTTCTGCCAGACTAACAATGCATAGTACCCTGCGATGAGTGCCACTTTAGTCTTTGATTACATGACGTTCAAATCAAAGTATTTTTATTGAGGTGTACAGCCCTTATCTATGGTGCAATGGTGTGAATTGCTATAAACAGCAGCAAGCCGTCTCTTGTCATTCTGTATACAACAGTGCTTCTCAAACTTGCAACCCGATATTTAAGCATAGTTTTTATTACCGCCTCCACATTTCTTTACAATAACAATGTGTAGAATTCAATAATACTGTACTTTTTTTTTTAAAAAAAAGTCATTAAATCAAAAAGTAAGATATAAAATTATAATTATTACATAAATGTTGGAAACACAATACAGTAAACATAAATTAATTTATAAATTTATAATGTCCTTACTACAAATGAAAATCCCGTTTAATTTATTATAGTTACATCGTAAGAAATGAAAAAAATAATTCTATCAAGGACAACCACAGTTATGTTAGTAAATTTAAATAATTTAACTACACAGAAATATACCACTGTCGATTATAAATTTCAAGTACCACGAACTTTATTAATACTTACCAAATGAATTAAATGTTTTATTCAAAATCAAAAGCACGTCCCGCATCATGTAAGTAAATGGCGTTTTTAATAAAATGAGAAAATTTACATACTAAGGGAGCCGCATCGTAAGCCCAAGGTTTGATACCGGATAGTGTCGATAGATTTTCTGGATGCTAAAATCATAGGAACGCATTTCAAATTATTATGTGGCATGTAAAATATCCCTTGAGTACCAATTTGTCTCTGGTACTCTCGGCAAAATTAAATCCCGGTAATATTTAGCATCCGACGTAGAGCTTAAGTTAAAAGTAATTCATGCGTTCGAATTTAGTAGTGAGATTCACCACTATATGATGCCAACATGAAATGGGTCTCACATTTAAGGACTCGGCGTGTCTACAAAGGCTTGGTTGCCAATATGCAGCCCATTTAGAGGGTGGGGTGGAGGGAGGATATATAACATTCATTCTTTGATTATTTACTTTAACTTTTCCATTACGGATTGATTTCTTTTTAATTACTGTTTCACCAAAGCAACGAAAATGATTGATTTCAAAATATTTAGCCATCTTTAATGTACTTGATATGACTGAAGAAGAATTTGAAGCAACTTAAACTATCAGGCTTTCCTTTCACACACAATGACGAATATTTTGTTAAGTTATAGATTCGGATCCTGGTAACCTTAAGTAGAATATTAAATACAGATAGGGCCTTATAAAGGAGCTGCAACGCATTAAATCGGTCGAATTCTACGAACTCGAGTTAGCCTGGCATGGAGGTCTGGAACGTGGGAATATGTTTGAAAATTATGAGGTCAGTTGCCCATGACCCTCGCAATATGGAAAGAAAGAATTTCAGGCTCAGATGAATTTAATGCTTATTTAAATAATATAATAACTTATATAACTTTTTCTACTACATAAAATCCTCTCCACCGACTCTGTGGCGTAGTTGGTGAGGCAATGGCTTTGTATGTCCATCTTTTTGGGTTCGACCCCAGTCAAAATCGGTGTGTTTTCATGATGCATAAAATTGACAGCGTCCATGTTATATGATTAGGCGGCATGTTAAAAATTCATTGAGAGCCTGCTTGGCTTGGGTGCTCTCGGCAAAATTGCATTCCAATTTTGCATCGTCCGAGCTCAAGTGCCTCAGGTGAGGAGGAAACTGGGCGTCAAAATTACGTTATGACAATTGGTCCTATATGATATCATACTAAAAAGTGAAACCAGCTCATTTCCATTCCCTTAATTTCGCTACATATCTATAAAAAATGTAGCGCATTTTTCAGAACTTCAATCTTAAATTGAACGAACGATTTGTAATGAATACATAAAGTAAGAAATTGTTTCTAAAGAGTTCTTCAGTTCCAATACAAAAAGAAACTCAGACAGAAAGTAATGAATAATTCATTAAAATGCTGGAGATAATAAGTGACATTCTAATAGCCCCTATTATTATTTGAAGTAACGATCCCGAATGTAAAACTCATTGGACAGTTGTTTTCAAAATGATAACTAACCGTTACCTATTTAAAGGGATTACCTTAAATATTTTCTAAATTGCATAATTGAAATTCCAATATGAACCGGATATTTTCATGTCATTCCATTTATTTTTAATGATAGGATATGGAATGTGGTAAGAACTATTATTTTACTCATGAATTTCTAACATTATGAGCTATAATCTGCAAAAATGTCTTAGGCAGCTGCTTTTCAGCTTAAATATGTTCATTTGTGGAATGAATTTTTAATCAGAGGAAAGAATGAATCTTTAAATTAGTGGAAAAAATGATAAAAGACATTGTTACGTAGATTTCGTTTTTTTTTTTTTTTAAGTTTAAGAAGCACAGAAATGTAATATATATAAATATAGTTTTTAATAAAAAAAAAACACACACACACACAATACTCTATCCTCTAAAATTCTTGTTATGTTCTTTAAACTGCTTTGACAGTTTGTTTTTGCCCATTTAAAGGTTACCAAAACCAAAGCATCAATTAAAATTATCACTTCCATTTTAAACAATTTGTGATGTTCTTTTATGCTTCATTAATTCAAATAAATTTTGCTAACTGAATTTTACCTTTAGATAACTGTTTGTTAAAAAAAAAATTCATTGAAAAGTTTGCCATTCGTTTCTGGTTAGAAATTACCATCATTCGGTTGTTGACATCGCAATTTACTTAGTATCATTCAAAGATATTATACATTTTAGGACGATATTTCTTAGAAATAAAGTTTAGATTAATATAATCTAATTCATTCTTCACGGTTTTGCTTCAAATATAATAAATTTGTTTTTAATATCATATTATCATGAACATCTCAATCAACTTGAAGATTTGCAACTGAGCTGGAATGGTAGTTTTTAAATTTGTTTTCTCTTGTGGGAAAATAAATATATCTCTAACCTATTAAATTATAATGGATATGTAATATTTGTCTGAAATGTTATTTGAAACTTTCTACACTTTAAAAAATATTTCTAAGCCGAATCAAATACATACTACTTAATTCTTAGCCATTACTTAAAAATTTGTTCAAAATAAAAATATATTCAAATTTAATTTGTAGAATCATTTGAATATTTAATATTTTGAGAAATTTGGTAGACATAACATTGTTGTATAAGTTTTAAATGTAAAAAATTCGACTTTTTTAAAAATATTTCCTTTTGCTATATTTTTACTGAAGATAATGGCGTGATATAATTTTAAATACTAATTATGTTTATTAACCATTAACCCTCCAAGTACCACTGGCATATATATACGTCTCGCTCAACCGGGGAGTTGAGCCCCAGACGTATATATCCGTCCTTCCGAAATATGATTCTTTTCTTTGTACTGTTCGCAGTAAAAATATTCCAAAGGCTTTAGAATGTAATGAAATGACCTTAACTGTGTTTGTGAAGGAGTTGTATCAAAAATTTTGCTTATTTGTGCATTTTCTTCCGCCCCTCTCCCCAATACACCACATATGTAAGACGGAGGTAATGGGGAGCGAATCGCTTGACTTTTAATCATCAGTTAAGGGGTTAAAAATACAGATTAAATTTAAATTTAACTGTAAAAACATAATGATAAGGCTAAGAGTTTAAAAAACATCAAATTTTAAAATCAGAGGAGGCCTATAGTCCTTCAGGATGCCTTCATTCTTGCATTTAATAACTTCTGTACTTGGAAAAAGTATGTTAGCACTTAGTTATCATTGGAAATTTTAAATCATCTAAAGTTTAACTTTTTTATTTCATATTACCAACATTTTCCTCATATATTATCGTGGATACATTTATGGTCGAACTGAATATCTACCAAATACTGAAATACATCAATTTATGTTGAATTTCATTTATCTGTCATGATGAATAACATTCCTTATATTTTTTTCCTTGAAGAACTACAATTTTTTAAAGAATAATATCTACTAGCTTGAATAGCAGTTTTAAGTAAACAAGAACAAACACAAAAATCCTTTTAGTAGTTAAATTTATTTTGTACCTTCAAAAGCAGGTAAATATAACAAAGAATTATTTCCTGATATTCTCCCTCATATATTAAAAAAAGATAAACTTCATTATGCAATATGAAAGCATTATATTTTGCAATGAAATGTAAGGAAATATTTCAAGAAATAAGAATGAAGAGTCTTCTATACTTATACAACAATAAATAGATTGAAAAACTTTTAAAAGATATTTTTCATAGATGATATTGTCCAACGCAAAAAAAAATGTATAAAACTTTGCATTGGATGTCTTTAAATTTTCAGGGAACTCCAGATGTGTCCTGGATAAGGTATATCTTTCCTGAGTTTGTATCTTTGATGGAAAAATAATTCTTTTGAAAAGTTCGAGCCAATAGTTTTGTTCCATAACTTGGAGTTAATAAAAATGGCATTCGAAAAAGTTCAGTTCCTGGAAATGCTTGGTTAGGAAGAAAATAAGTTATCCTCAACAAAGGCTAAGGGGAATAAGAAGAAATAATGCAAGAAAGGTAATCCTGAAAAAAGTGAACTCGCTATTCAAATGGATTGTTAGCTTTGTGATAGATGAAGAGTTACCGAACTGAAGGAAAGGTTGAGTTGATTTTTTTGGTTACGATAAATAACTGAGAAAAGAAAGGGAAATATATTTTTGTTGGTAGCAAGAAACATTTATGAATATAATATTTGTAATGCCAATAGATCGACAATAACAGGGGAAAATATGAACGGAATTAAAACCATTTTAGTAGGCACGCATGTCATATTAGTATGTGGCATGTAAAAGACCAATTACATGCCAAGTTAGCCTTGTGTATTAATTTGGCTCTGGTAATCTCGGCAAAATTTAATCACGGAAATATTTAGCATCCAACGAGATCATGAAATAAAAACCTATGAATCCAAGCCTCCAAATTTGGTAACCAGGTCACCACTAGATGGCGCCACCATGAAATAGCTGTCACATTTGATAAGCAAAGGTAAAGTTGCTAAAATGCAGCCGCAATGGGGGAAAAATCCTTCCATGTATATATATATATATATATATATATATATATATATATATATGAAATAGACGTCGTCGTTGGAATGTATTCTTTTTATGTTTACTATTTCTGATGGTTGATGTTGCATTACCAATATTATTGATGAGGCAGTCTTGTTATACCTGTTTTATTATTCATCTTGAACACATAAAGAAAGACAAGGACGACACAATACACACACACAAAACAAGCTGCAGCCAGCTACATGTTGATACGGACAAATACAGAAGAGAAAAGAGGGTCGGTCTCCAGGAATCTCGTTATTTATAGGAGGCTCAAATCACATGATCTGAGTGGGTAGCTAGATGTAGTTTAAAATATTCTCGCTAGGTGGATGGCTAGTTTATTACTAAAACGTTGGTCCTGAAGGGATGGACCATATATAATTAAAAGTTATTTTAAAGGATTATATTACTGGGATTATTACATAATAAAATATATAATAAAAATATAATATATATATATATATATATATATAGTCGACTCTCGATAATTCGAAGTTGGTGGGTCCAATAAAAACATCGAAATATAAAGAGTTCGAATTATCAAGAGTGTAGAGAAAAAAACTCCTAGAATAAACGCAGAGAAAATGTTTTCTAGCACATTTAAGTTTGAAACTTTTAATTTGAAATATAGAATCTAAAATTAACACAAGGCGTATTCACAGTTCCACACTCAGCTGTGGGGTATGGTTAATAGTATGAATGTTGGGTAGGATCTTCTCGCCTAATCAGTCCCCCAAAATTCTACTAGTTTTTTATCGCTCTTGCCGTTCTATTTTCCACTCCGTCTTTCTTAATCTCTCGAACAGGACTCCTTCATATCCCTCTAAATTTCTTCAATCCCTCATTGAAATAAAATTGTTTCGCACTCGGTTCCCTCAGACACATCCCTAACATCATTGGTTCTTCTAACTAGGGTTCAGTCCGGCTCATTCCCTATTTAGTGCCACATGCTATAAGCCACACAGATGAGTCACAAATCCTCATGTCATTTCAACACAAAATACATAATACTACGCATCTTTTTTCACAATAGCGGACCATCCTTTCTCAACACATGTGTAGAAAGGCCACGTGTTAAGCGAAATATATGGACGGCTGACAACTATTGTGGATGGCCAGTCTCTTGTCCACTTGAAGAAGGAAAGCAATAAAAGTGTCTTTTCGCCTGATGAACCAGAAAACACATAGAAGGGGTAGCAGACGGATAATCATCAAAAGGGCTACGTTTCAGGTGAGTCATGCGCAGACATTGCAACACAGAACTTGTAAGCTCCATCATATTTGATACTATATAATACTGAGTGTTCGAATTGTCGAGAGTTTTATAAGATAACTTCGAATTATTGTGTGTTGTAGTCTGGCCGGCCACAGATTTTACTTCGAAATATTGAGTGTACCCAAATGTATTGTTTTATTTTGAAATATCAATTTGATATTTTGAAAAACAATATCAAATATTGTTTTATTTAGAAAATTTTCTTGGGACCGAGCGTACCCTTCGAATTAGCGAGAGGTTCGTATTATCGAAGGTTTGAATTAGCGAGAGTCGACTGTATATATATATATATATAATTCTGGTCGGAATATTCCGTAAAATTAATATAAACAGTATAGTCTACTTCCTTATAACAAACGAAGAAATAAAATGAGTATATTTCATGATCGTAATATATGTTATTAAATTCAATCACTTAAAATTTTAATGTAAGCAATGCTCAGAGTTAGTTAAAAGATGTTCAAATTAAATATTCAACTTATTTAATATAATAAAAAATACCTCATCTTTTTAATCAAAGAAACCCGCAATGCTAAATTTTAAATTAACGAGATATTCCTGAAATTTTCCCGAAAGTTTGAATAACAAATATCGAATTACCTCAAAATTTATTCAGCAGAATTAATAGTAGTTGCATTTGCTTTGATATGAACAATAATTCTTAGTTTATTAATTTGAAATTTATAATTTAGTAATTTATTTGATTTTTTTTACAAAAAACGCCTCGTATTGGAAATATTTATGGAAACTAAATCACCAATAATTTAATTTCAAAACTCATATTCAAGTCAATTTAAATATTTAATAAACTATATATTTTAGAAGAAAATAGCTTTTGTAATGCAGATTGTCTGTGTAATAAACTGTTAAATCCTCAAATTGAGCGATTACCTAGGTTAATGGAAAGGAAATAATCTTTGGAAAGGAAGGGTATATATGGTTGGTCTGTTTTGATACCCCGGAGGCATCTGGGATATTGGTAGATCGCTAGAAAAGAAGCAGACAGGTCTGGAAATCTCAGGAAAATCAATCAGGTTCAAATAATCATAACTTCATTTTACTTCTCCAGGCTGTAATGAGAGTTTAGGGATATTTGCTTAGGGTCGAATGTATAAATCATATTTCTATTTTCGATCGAGGGATCATTTTATTTCTAAAACCATAAGTTAAAACATAAAAAATACGACCAAAATCTTCTCTGTACTTGAGGGTTTTATTATTTTTTTTAAATTTAGATCATCGGAACTTATTTAAATTTTGCATATTCTGTAAATTCTAAATCATTTTTTGGACAGCATTGTTTCATTCCATGTAATTCTTAGAATATTTTAATACAATATGGTTTTAATATTATGTCACTGTTTAAGATGTACTGTATTTTAATTAAAGTATTTTTTGCTTGAATTTGAAAAATTCTCTTTTAGAAAAAAATCCAATTAAAATGCAGACTTAATTATTGTAAACAAATAATTATACCTAGGCACTTTATTATAAGACCATATACATCAATTGTTAAATGCAAGACAGATTTTCAATTTGCATTATGCCCTAAACAAAGAAAGTTATAAATCACATACAGTAGTATGCAAAAGTTAAAGAACAAACACATTTTGGAGAATTTTTCAAAAACTACAGAACTAGTTCTAGTGAAATTTAGTACTGAAATACTCTAAAACATTACTTAAAAAACCCGATGATAAAAAATTAAATATACTTGCTCAGGATTATGTGTAATGCTCATTAAAACATTATAGTTCAAAAATGATTCAACAAAATGGCATTTGTAGAGGGTATGAGGACCCGTGTGAGCAATGCAACTCTCACAATGAAATATGATTCTGTTTACGACGTCCTGATACAATAAATCTCACTTCTTCCTCAAGTATGAAATGTTCTGGGCAGGGGATGGTGAGTTAAAATTGTTATGCCAAGGTCATACCATCGAGGTATTCAGATCTGGAGATCTGACTGAGCATTCCATTCTCTGTTCATCTTCAATCTGGTATTCATTGGCCAATCGAGCTTTGTATGAGCGAGCATTATTGTCCATAAAAATCAACTGTGCGCTAACTGCCCATCCGCCTCCCTGTAAGATGTCAGTTCTGAGCTTCCTCCCAAAATTACGTAGTCTCTGATTACAACTAAGTTAAAATGAGGGCACCGAATCCCTTATTCTGATTCGCTCCCAGTGAGAATCAATGTAAAGACTCTTGACACATCAGTGAAGAGATCACATACCTGTTTCCGCTGTGCAAAAGGATAAAGACACCATAATATCAGGCGTAACTCTTTCTTATCATCGCTGCTGCTTTTATTTTTTTATAAGAATATCTTGTGTAAAGTGAGGATGTATTCTAAAGGACCAATGTAAATAAATACGTTTATTTAATATGCTTTCCCCTAAATGACTATCGGCCACATTTGTTATGTCAACAATCCCCACAAACATGTACGTATGTATGTCCTGGAAGACATACACACGTAATTAATAACACAATTTTTTTAAAAAAAAAAACATTAATATTAGATTTAATTCTTAACAAAATACTGCAAACCTCAAAAATAAGATAAAGATATGTTCAGTTGAATTAAAACACCATCAAACAATTTTGTATCAGCTTCGAAAGTCTTTAATTCTGCTTTTGAACGAGATTAATCCCTTAAAAGCACGAGTTTTTTTGTTTTTTTTTGGAAAACAGGTAAAAATAATAGAGGCTTTTTTTAACAGAAAATGAATGTAAAGTGTAAGTTGTTTTTCTATTATTAGTAGTAAGTTATCTCGCATTATTAGTTTTATTAGAAAGTTTAATTATAATCTAGTCTACTTATTTTTACAAAACGGTTCTCAGACAGGTATTAGAAATAAATAACGCGAGACATAAGGTCTTCGTGTCAGACATGGACATGTGCACATTTGCTGGTAACTTCCGCTCGTGTCAAACACGATCAAATGTGTTAAGGGATTCAAATGTGAATGACTAAATCAGTTACTTTTAGTAATTTAAAGTAGAAATAAAGAGTTGGTGCATTATCAGGTGATGTTCCAATGCAGCCGCGATTTCAAATCCTAATTTCACTAAAGATTTTTTGTTTAGATGGGCTAATGCATGCTAAGTCAATTGAAGGTCTAAATATCCTTGTAGTGTAAGAACTCAGTCATACTTTTTGTCATTAGACTATAGTTCAAAACAACGAGCAAACAAAAGAACATATGAAAAGTTACATAAAAATTAAAAGCACACTCTTATTAGAAACACGTGTATTATAACTAATTAATAACATATAACGAGATAATGAATCAACTGTATTTCACAGTTTCAGATAACAATAATCTTAAGTTCTAAGATCCATACCTTCTTACAGTTAGCTGACCTATAAACTTTGTTTGCCTCATGGTAATAGGACCTTTATGATACACATTTTTAGTTTGAGAATCTGCATCGTCTATCCAAGTATTTAACGGAGCGGAGAAATGCAAAGGTCTTGTACTATAGAACAAATATAACATTCTCCATTTGTTTATTTTAATTTTAACTTCTGCTGGGTAATGGGGCGCATTCTAAGTAATTTTCAGTGTTTGCTAATGATACAGTTTTCTGCATTTCCATGACGATCTCATTTGTGTTATGTAATGTTTTGAATATAATCTCAATATCACAAAGGATACTATTATCATAATTGAATAGCTATAAATCTAGGATCAAAACAAAATTTAATTTGTACTATTGAGAAAACTTCAAACGTTTTATTTAGCTTTCTTAGAACTAAGTTTTGACTCTTCTATAGGATACCAGAGTGTTCTCATTTTATATTTGAATTCAATGAAACTTTTACAAACAGCTTGAAAATATATCTTAATATTTAAAAAATTAAGTCAATTCCTACTTTGAATGGATGAATAGAAAGTATTTTATTAACGATTGAAAATTTCAACAAAATATATTTATAAATAAATATATATAGAAAGAGAGTGCGCTAATATAGTAGGAATTCAAAAATACATCATTTCTTGCTCTTAAGAGTTACATGTTTCAACAATGTATGAAAATATTCTCCATTGTTACAGAACTTTTGAAGAATATTTTTAACTCTTATAGAGGAAACATTTGTGTTTGAATGTTCAAAATTTTAATTAAACATGGTTATAATAAAGAAACTTGATTTATGTTCTTCATGCAAGTTTTTTTTTCTTTCGTTTGTTTCAATTTTTTTGTATTCGTTGATAACCATGAAATTTTGGCACGAATATATGAATATCAATAACAAATTCAAAAAAAAATTCTGAGTCAAAATTATTTTTGGTATAAAAAAATAACAACCATTAACACATTAATTACAAATGTATTCTCGAACCTTGTATGATTTTTTCCGTAAATATTCAAAGAATTTCATGCATTTTTTAGGAATATGAAGTTTCTACAATACGAATGGAGATTTTTGTAAAAGCAAAAACGGGCTTTGAGATCGATTTTTGATTAAATAATTAATAAATAAAGCAAAAAATTCCAACAATTTCTTAAATAATCTTTTTTTGTTTATTTATAAAACTAAAGAAACTCAGGAGTATATTTTTTCAAATTGCTGTTAAATAGAATTTCACCAAAAGTATCTTATTTTTACTTTGTTCCATAATGTTCTATCATTCATCAGCATGTTTTGTTTTATTTATCAATATTGTTTTTCCCATTTGCTGAACAGTCTTACTTTGGAACAAAACATACATGATTGTACTTTTTAATCTAATGATTAATTTAAGTAAGCTTCAGGTTTTCATGTAAAAAATTGCTTAAGTTTTTTCAGTTCATTTTATCTAGCCTTGTAAAAAGATATTCTGCATAACAGTATCAAAAAATATTAATATTGCATAGAGGAATGTATCCCTAATATTTTCAATACATTTATTTAATATGTTAAATTTAATTCATAACAATCATCTGGAACATGTGTTTATGAATATCTGATGAATTTAAAATGTTTACAGTACAATATTTGAAGTTTTGAAATTTTTTAATCAGTACTTCAAGCATAGTGTTATGTTTTTAAAGCTATGGCACTTAAGAAAGGCACATAATTTCTTGGGGCAGCTAACACTGGCAACTGATTTTTAAGTCTACTTTATGAAATTGCATTTCGTTGAAAAACTTATAGGAATTGATAAAAAAAACTATATTATCTTTTCTCTTATCGGAAATATTAATTTACTCGTTTCCCCACATTCTATTCTTTTAGCTTTAAATCATATATTGAATTTTAAGAAAATGCCTTTGAAGAAAATACCTTTAAACGTATGAGCTAAGTATTATACTCAATCAAATAATTTTTAATTTTTAATAAAATTTAATTGTTTTATATAAATTTTATTCTGTTTGTAGCAGAAAAATAATTATCATACTTTTCTTTTTGATTTTAACATCAATTTAACTTATCATTTTAATAGGAAATTCAGTAACTGAACTTTATCAATAATTTCCGCATAAAATTTATGTAATCTGTCCAATGAATTTGACTTTCAGATTCTTTTGTCCTTCGTGATATTGCATTTTAGGTTGTCAGATGTGTAGTATAATGTTAATTTAGGTGCCATATGCATTCAGTTTAACACATTAGTTGCATCAACACATCAAATCATACAGAAAGCACATTCTTTATTATGTTTCATTTATATTTCTTGTAACATTTTCTTTCTGGTATGTTTTTTATTGTATAAATGTCAGATATCGTTTCAAGGTGATTTCTCTAGATACTTTATTTAAATTTTTTTCTTGCATTCACTCTTTTTAGAAAAGTATTCTTCAAACGCAGAAATAGAAGACATTTGATTATAAAATGTAGTTGGCCAAAATCTCAAACAAAATATTACTAGTGGAATTGAAAACGTTTTGGGAACATGTGTAAGTTCTATTTTCTGCAATAAGTTTAGGCATTAGGGAGGAAAATCTAAATATTATATTAAATCAATAGTTTTCTCCAAATGTTTCTCCGCAGAATTCAGATGTAGTAAGAAATTGTATTCGTGTTGCTTTTTGAGAAAAATGTTACTGTTAAATAAAAAATTATTAACTAGAAACACTTTTCTGTTAAATAAGTATTTTCTATTTCTATTAAATGCATAATAATACTTTTATTTATTTTCCCCTTTTTATTTACATCTGTAGAATTTTTTAATTTCCATATAATTCTGAAATAACCAAATAATTTAAACAAAAAAATCGTTTAATTTTTCTCACGTGGTTCAAAATTAGAAGGGTAAAAAACAAATGGGAGAAGATTTTGGAATTAAAATCAAATTTTTACAAAGACTATTTTATCCCAATTGCTATTTTATTTTCTTATTCATCTATTCCATTTCCGTGAACCATCACTTTTATTTATATCCTTTATAAGGTAAAATCAGAAAAAAGTCTTTCCAAGACGCAAGAATTGGTTCGATGAAAATTCGGTAGCAATTTAAGACTAAAAAAATAAAAGGAAGTTCATAAAATTATTTCAAAATAATACATTATAAATTTATAATTGGTTTATATCGCATGGAAACTATATATTATGCTCGGAAAATATATCGCAGTGACAGACATGGTTTAAATTAATTTATATATTAGGCACTCTTTTGGCAGGGATTCATATGTTCATTCTCTTTTTAAACAAAGAAAAAAAAGCACCATGAAGAAAGTATCTGTTTTTATTTAATAAGAGTAAAATGTTTACGCAGATAATAAAATGATTGTGTAAATACAAAGACATAAGGTGCATAAATCGCCAACAATTTACACTGAATGTTAAAATCAATATTGGTGAGCCCAAACTCCCAGGCGGAAAAGACAGAATCATTGCTAAAGCAGGGGAAGCTGTGATGTGGTCTTTGGTAGCTATGATAATGCTCTACCAACATCATTAAAACTTATTTGATCTATTTTATGGGTTTAAAGTAGGCGTAGTCTTTATTCTGTCATAGATATACACCATGAGATGATGGAAGGTACCACGGGGGGTATAGAAGAGGAATAGCACTTTGAAGAACTGCCATCGATGTCTTTGGAGAAGTTCAACCCTTGTCGTCCACTATCCGATCTTGACTTGTCTTCGCGCATCTTTGTCTTTCAAAGCCTCATTCCACCAATAAATTCATTACAACAATCATTGATGTCACAACATTGGCACTGTTATGTTCATACGGGGCAGATAACTTATTCCTCGGTATAACCAGTTTCAGGCATCACGATTAGGAAGCCATGTCCGAAGCCGTCCTATTCGGCATAATATTTTTGACAACATATTGTGGTAGTCCCCAAACAACTGCAACTCTGATAATGAAAAAAATAAACTATCCACAATATGTATCTATGTTAAATAAAGCTAGATCAGAGAGAGAGAGAGAGGATCTAAATAATGATTCAGTATTCATATTAACAAGTTTCAATTATTACAATTAACAAAAAAATGTAATACAACTCTCACGATCTCAGAAAATATTATTTGTAGACAATAAATCACACTCACAAATGGGAACTTTCTAGCGATGACATATCCTGAGAAATATTTTTTTCTTATCAGATAAAAGAGATAGGCTTTTTCGGAAAGTAGTGGGGGGGGAGTAGGCTAGTATTAATAGGATTTAATCTGCCTATTTTCAGGTTCCAAGGTACTGGAATCAGCTTACGAATAAAAAGGTATGTTCTTCTCAGCGTTAAAATAAACATTCATTTCTAGCTGTGCCTTACGACACAGCAACCACCTCATACTTCCTTTATATTAAAGAACGTTTTTTATAGAAGAACCTCTTAACTAAATTTACAATGATATACATTTTCTGATGATTTAATTTTGTTGAAGGGAGTTATTGTATATTAATGTCACTCTTGAAGCTATACTAGTGACAGACCACGTAATTTTCAACCGCACGAACAATAAGAATGATGTTTCCCTCTACAAAAATCCGCATCATTACTTGTATTGGAATGTAGATCTATTGACATTATTGTAGTCATTTATAGTCGAGATATAAGTAAATGGGTACATGTGATGTAGCCACTGACACTTTATTACGATGTAAACAGTATAAAGAACCAAGAATGCTAGTCAGAACCACCATCTGTGTATGTTATAAAATTAATGAGGAAACTATTATTTTCTTGGCCACTGCTTCTTTTTATTACAAATATGTCAATTTTGTGACTACCACCTTAATATCTTTTTTTAGAAACAGATAACACGTCTTTCACACATATTTAACGATAAGTGTTCTTTAGGAGTACATAATTTTTTTTTCTCTAATTTTGAAGTAATGCTCAGATATTTTGATACAATAAAATTAGTACAAGAACAAGAAGCACATCTTGTATAGAAATCAATATATGCACGTATTTGCATAAAATTACCGACTGAAGCTAAATACTTTTACCAAGTTAAAAAGCACACAATCTAACACCAAAATACTTTAAAATATGTCCAAAAGTATGTATATGCATACCATCTCTGAGTCTTCATTAACTTATCCTTCTCTATCAGGATTATCTGTTTTTATAACTTATTCTCCGAATATCTTATGTATAAATGAATTCCAATACCCTTATATGTCTGTTGGGCTAAGCATCTAGCGCAGTAACCCTCTAGCCATTTCCCACATAACTACTTTGAATGCATAGTTTGGTCCCTTCTCTCTAACCACGTGCGCAAACTTCACTTGCTCACGCTAATGATGCATGTTACAATGCAAGCGCTCTAGTCATGGCTTTGAGTGCAGAACGATGTATTGACTCATTGCAATAAACAAAAATTTGATGAACGTCTGTGCTAGTAATTAATCACAATCAGTCACAAATACGCCTGTTAGAAACACTCTTAGTCATGATATGTACATATAAAAAAAGCCTCAATAACTCATTACGATGACTGCAGAACGAAAAGACATACAAGTATGAAATTTGGCAGGCATGGTTATTTTTTGTAGAGAAACTTTCTATGAATGGTTTTATACGTAAATCGAGTCTCAGACGGTGTTTATGCTTCGCAAGCATATTTATTTTGATGTGCAGCGATTAGCTAAAAATTGGTTTTCAGGAACTTGACTGGCTTAGGGAGAGTACGAGATATTTATACTTCCGTTTTAGTAATTCAACTCCTGCCTTTTTTAACACCCTTTTATAAGCTTTGCCCACTTTAAAAGGTCAGATTAATTCAAAATTTTGCTCACTTGGCCAGAACCGATGGGAATAAAATACTTTAATAATTTTGTTCCATTGCCCTGTTCCCATTTTCAGATCCCATACCGCATCTGACGACTAATTTCAGGTCCCATTTCCAGATTTAGAGATCCAGCTAAACTATTTACAGCTTAGTTCAACTAACTGTAAAAAGGTGTTTTTTTAGTTTTTTTTTTAAAGTAAAATTAACAAGACGGGAGGGCTATGTTAAGGATTTTCATTGGAACAGAAAATTTAAAGCTAAGACGGAGATAACAATAACTAAAAAAACAGTATACAGTTGTAAAACATCATGGAATATTCAAAGAAATTAACGGCTAATATCTATATATATATATACTTAACTCTAAACACTTATGAATATTTCATAATCTACTGAATAATAATAACTGCCTAGTTCATCTAAAATGATAAAAGGATAAGAACGTAAATTATTTTTTGCCCAAAACATTTGAACATTCGTGATATTAATACAACAATAGGAAGAACAATAATCATTGCCTTTCAATTTATAGTTATGAAGGGGATCTTAAAATTTGTACAAATGAACTATTTTTGAAGATTAATTTTTCATTACTAAGCAGAAGTCAACAAAGTTGAAATCTGTTAATTCTGAAGTAATAACTTAACCTCTACCTGACCTTCTTCCTACGACTAGATAGATTACCAGATTGTTTTAAAAATGAGAACGAACTCACTGCCATTTGTTTTCTCTTTTATTACTGTGTAGTTACGACGTGACTTAAAATTCTCAGAACATATCACCTCATAATTTAATTTTCTTTGAGGAAGGATACTTAAATAGGAATTCTTAGGCAAACATAAATTACTTTTCGTTGTTACTTTATGTAACACGATTAGTCAAGATGCCAAGTTAGGTTTGGTTATGGAAAAAGATTATTCTCAAGCTACAACAAAGAAGTCGGGTTGAAATCAGGAGATAGCAAAAGATTTGTAAGCCCTTCGCTCTTTCAAAATTTTCGCACTTAATCAAGTGAAGAGGAAGCTTATTTGAGTTGCCTCAAGTTTTTAAAAGAGAGATTTTCGACTTAGATAATTTTAGAAACATATTTACAGTCAGTTTATTTGTTTTGGAGTTCTTTTTAATATTATTAGAAAACTCATGAGATATTTTTCCTGCATATACATTTGGTATATAGATTTAAATTTATAAATTATCAAAATTTATTTTCCAAATTACGTTTTATAATTGCATTTTACATTTACTCCTCTATTTTTATAATTATTTTATGTGCATATTATTTAATTAGAATATTTATTTCTAAGAAATTAAGAACAAAAACTAATACTCTGCATATCTATAAATTAGCCATATTTGTGTGGGACCAAATAATAAGTGATTGTTGCAATTTAAATGCTATTTCATGCCTGCTAGATATGCCAAATTTTACGGTTCCCAAAATTCTATGCTCTATTCCCGATTTGTTTCAGTTCCGGTTTTACGTTATCATATGCTGCTAGCCGATAGTTATGGAGTAAAGCTCAAGTCTGACAATGAATTCTTCATTCGGAATGATGTTGATAATAGCTGACTGTCCAATCTATGGACAGACGGGAAACAATTCTCGTCAGCTAGTTAGGTTAATTCGAAGAGCTGCATACATTTGGCAGATTCAAATCAGCATGAAGTTGTGATAATTCCATTTTAATATGTTCACTGATTATGTGTTGTATCTAATACTTGTCATCCGTACTTACTTTTTTGTCCAATGCTCTTCGAACTTGTACGTTAAGGAATGAACGATTTTGACCAATTCATTCATTTCCGAATTATGACAAAGAAATGTTATCTGCAATATTGTGTGTAGTTACAAGATGGTGTTTCTCCATGTGTGTAAGGTTTTTTTGTATCAAATGTTTGCTTATGCATTATTTCCGTGATAAAATTATCTCCTACTATTTCATATATCCAGGCTCTCCAAGATTCCCCAATCTCACTTCAGTAGGTTTCTGGCTATAGGATAACCTGAAATCAAAAGGGTGCCCTTCAAATCTTCCTACCTTTTTAAATGCGAAATATGGCATCAGAAAAAGTGAGATACAATAAATTCACATCTTCCCATGTGATGCACTGCTACCCACCATTTACCACATGCAAAATGTAATTGTGTCCTATGGCGCAAATTTTTGAACCACAAGAATGTTTAATTTGCTTTTGTTTCTCTGTTTTTCATTAATTTTTCAAAACCTTTTTACTGTGTTTTTAGTCAGGCCCTGACACCCCTTCTAACGAGATACAATACCGTTCTAACTCGTTTGAACTCGTTTCACCGAACGGTGATAGTTTTCTCATTTTGTCACTATAACTATGTCGCGGCCCTGAGGCCGGAGTAATAACGTGGAACACCGGATCATCAGATATTGTTATAAAAATTATCACTTCTATATATATATTTCAGTTAATCAATTTATGATCAATCGAGATTTTAAACCGAGGGAGCAATCAATTTAGAGGATTACTTTAAGTTCGTAATTCAAATAATTAAACAGTCACCTAAGTGTGATCCGGCTAAAGAGAGCTAGTCAGATCCCTCCAAGGTCGAATATATTACAATCTAAATCACCAAGGTTTCCGAAACGTTAATCTCACTTTGATAATAGTGTAATGAGACTAACTCCAGCACTCACATTGCTAGGGTTTAAGTAGCACTCAACATAAATGAAGTTCTCTCATCGGAAGGCG
>BMAO01014343.1:0-19775 GCA_019973975.1 Trichonephila clavata
AATCAGGGGTAAAATTTTAATTAGGATGTAAAATCAGTAAACAATCTACGTGCCATGTAGTAGTCGCTCTTTAAATTTGGTCGTTAATGACATGCAAAAGCATCCTTAGAAGCTTTTAATATAGCTCAACAAATTTATATTTATTTATTCATCATCATTTTTTTGTTGGTACATATTATTAAAATATATAAAGGGCATAACTTTTTAAAGCCACTAAGTGCAACTCACTGGGAAAGCAGAAAAGAGGCTATTAAATTCTTAAGGTATCAATTGGGAGGTATTTTGATGTTTATTTAGTGTTTTTGATAATCTGAGATAAGGCGTCTGGAATATTAAATTCTGTTATTATATACCAAAAGTTCCTAAGCTCCATAATTTATTTGGTATAAAATCTTAAATAGCATAAATCCAATAAGCAAGCTATTGCAGACAAAAGATTACGATGTACATCTGCTATGGAACTCTCGAGAAATAGTAAAGATTTTTTAAAGAATTTTCGATCGGATGCAGCTTTTTGATGAAATGCTGTGTGATGCAAAAGAACTGGCCGCCGAAATTGATATTCCCGCTAACTTTCAGGTGAGACAGCCACGTTACAGGGTTCAAAGGGAAAACATTAATTTTGATTACGAAGCATGAGATGATTCAGAGGAACATCCTAAATTAAATTCAATACAGAGTTTCATTTTCTTACAATGGAACAAACAATTAATGCCTTAGATGCAAATTTAATTAGATGTAATTATTTCCAATTTTTATACAATACATGTCATTAAAGGTTGCCTTTAAAATTGTTTGGTATAAAAATTGCTTGTAATTAATTAAAAACAGTAAAAAATTAAAAATAATGTTGAGTGAGTGAGTGAGTGATTGTAGGGTTTATTGGCACAAGAGCCGAGGCCGGCTATACTGCGCCAAACGTTCGTTAAAATATTCAAAACGTTTTAAAATATCTAAAAATGCCGACAAGAACACTGTTTCAAGAGTACAAAGTAAAATTAAAATATTAAAATTCAATTCAAAAAAATAAAGGAACATACATTTTGGTGGGGGACGAACCCTGCACAAAGTCAAGAAAGGTTAAAGCAAAAAAATTCAAAAGTAAAAATCTATATTAAAATAAAAAATTCAGCCATTTGCTGGTAATGTAAATTGTAAAAGAGAGAACAATTACTTTGTGCCAGTTTTATATCGAGTAGGTGTAATAATGTGAGAATACGTAGTATCAAATATGGTAATATTTCGGTAGAACCAATTCTCCTGATTATATTCTATCATTTCTTCATCCGAGGTATCCTGTTGGGGTGTACTTTTCCGTGGTTTGTGTGGTGCCATTTTTATTTCTATTTTTGCATCGTTTATTTTTTTTTAATAATTTTTTTTTTCTTGCCCGAGATTTTGAATTTTGTTTTGAATCCTGTGTTGTAGATGCAGAAGGGGGTTGAGTACAAGAGATTGATGTGGAAGCGGATGTGATTGAGGATGATTTAATGGGGTGAACATATTATTGGTGGTGGTAAGTACTTGAATTAGAAATAGGAGTCGGTGGCTGAGTTTCTGACACTGTAGTGGCTATTGAAGAGGTAGAGGGCAAGAGGTGCGCCTGGGCTGAAGATGATGTGAAAACAGCAGGAGTGGATGTTGGTATAATTTGGTTTTGGGAGGGATGAAATTGGCTGTAGTAAATTTAAGGGTGGACATTTTATTTTTGTTATATCTTCGTCTGTCTGTGTAGAACTGTTTATAGTAGAGGATTTGGTAGCCTGGGCGTAAGTTTGTGATGTTTGTGGAACTATTAATTTTCGGGCTTCTGGGTAAGATATGTTATTATTCGTTTTGATTGTCTGAATTTGTTTTTCGGGTTTTCCATTTGGGGCACAGTTTGGAATCAGCTGTATGGGGTTGAGAGCAATTAATACATTTAGGCTCTAGAGTGCAATCTGTGGAAGCATGTCCAACAGATGCACATCTAGTGCAAGTAAGTTGGCCGCGGCAGGAAGTTTGTGAATGTCCGAACCTCTCTGGCACTTAAAACAGCGCAGAGGATTCGGAATGTATGGACGAATTTTACAATTCAGGTATCCAGCTTTTGATTGAAGTGGGTAAATTTGGGTTATTAAATGTTAAAATTAAAATGTTTAGTAGGGCAAACCATGTTATCCTTTTTTTTTTGTAATTCTTCTGACTTGAATCACACCCTGATCTGAGAAGCCTTCAAGGATTTCAGATTCAGAAGTGTTTAACAAGTCAGGTTCAGAAATGACACCTCGGCAAGTATTAAGAGATCTGTGTGGAGAAACTTGAAGTGGACAGTCAAGAAATGTTTTTGCAGATAAAAAGGACTTTGATTGTATAGCAGATTTTGTTTCCACAAGCAAATCACCTGATCTTAATTTTTTAACCGATTTCGGTTCACCGATTCCTTGTAGAGCCTTTTGAATAGCGAAAGGAGATTTTTTCGGCATCTCACTATTGGGCAAGGATAAAATCAAGAAACGTGCATTAATTGCTATCTGATCAATGTTCATGTTGGGTAAAACGAGGCCTTTACCCGGGCACGAAATTTCAGGATCCATGAAAGAGAGATGGTATTCATCCTGGTGTGGCTCCACCCACCACGGAGTCCAACAAGGGAGTCAGTGTGCCGGTCATCTGGCAAAAACCAGGCACGGCGCTTACCTGGAGTACAACCAGAATATAGTGCTACAGCATCAGGGCGAGGATCCAACGGGTAAACCCGCCCCCCCCCCTTATCTGCAGCACTAACCCTACAGCAATGTCTCCGAAAAGACTTATCACCAGCCGATTGACAGGAGCGGGCTCACTCCTGCCACCTGTCTACAGCGAAGCGTGGGCCAAAGGGTACGCAAAAGGTATCCCAGGACACCATTTTCCTCCTTACGGGACGCCGCACACGACAAACATGCGGGTTGACAAACAACGGTGTTAGTAAAACAATACGAATATCGAAAATAAAATCAATAATAAAGGAACCAAATTAATGTATCACAAATTAAAAACAAAACTGTGTTAATAACAAATATATATAAAGAATAGAATTTAATCACAAAAAAGGAATTTTCGATTTTATAATCATGTATATTTAAAAAATTTTAATCTGTTGTCTAGACGGGAAAGGAGAGAAGAATGAAAGTAATGACGAGAAGGAGGGTCGAAAATAGAGAAGGATCACTAGGGTACCCCGGGATTGTGAAGCCCGTGTTTACCAAAGACAGTAAACCCCTTGGGAAAAGGAAAAGATCACTAGGGCACCTCGGGATTGTGACACCCGTACTCACCTAAAGAAGGTGAGCCCCCTGAGGGGAAAAATAATGTTGAACGATGGAGAATTAGTAGATATAAATGCGCTTGATCTAGTAGATGAGATAATGTCAGTTTCAGCTTTTATAGGCAAAATAGAAAGCCTCAGTTGAAGTTTCAAAATTTATTTCAATTTTAGAATTTGTGTGCTCCAAATTTTGCTGTTGCATTAAGAATTTTACTTTCTTTGCCAATAAGTTTAGCGAGTGCAGAAAGGTGAGTCAAAAATTAATAAAAAATTTCTTATGGTCCACTATTTTTCAAAATAGATTAAATGGCTTAGCTACTTTTACTATAAACATGAAATAGCCCAATAAATTGATTTAAAATAATTTATTAGAAAATTTTCAGGATTAAAAGCCAGAAATTTTTTTTTTGTAATTTTGTGTGTGTTTTAGCTTTTAATAAATATTTATATTATATATATGTTATGCTGCCTTTTTCTTCGCAAGGAACATTCAAGTTTTATAGGAGTGTATTTATGAAGAATATTTATTTTTTTCAAAAATATTTTTTTCAATTTCGGGAAAAGGTGCGGCAGTTTTCATTTTTGTCCGGGGCGGCAAAATTGCTAGAGCCAGGCCTGGTCTTGGATCTAAGTTTTTTGAAAAATTGTGCGTCTGTTTCTGATTGGTTCTCCTGATGTTTCTGTTATCATTGGCAATATGGGAGGTGGCAGCTGTGGTTTAGGTATTGTGGTGTTTTGGGAGGCTGAGGTTGTCACTCCAGCTTGTGTACTTGGGCCTGTGGCCTTATTTTCAGTAATGTGGGAGTTGTTTATGGGTTGTGTTTTAGGAGAAGAGCTGGGAATTCACTTTCATTTGCGTTGTTCGGAAAGGTAAATCTATTTTCAAGGTTGACTTGTGTGCAGCCAGGAGTACCTACTTGCTGGTGGTGTGATAAATCTGTCATTGATTCGTTTAGTATTTGATTTAGGTGATCCAGGTTGTATAATTCTAGGTGATTGTGTAGGTGTGTTAGCGTCTGAAGAGTGTACTGGGCAGCCTATGGTGGTGCATCGGGGGATAGAGCCAAAACCACTCACCACATTGTCAAGAAGAGTTGAGATTTCGTCATGCTCTCTCTGGATTTTGGCGTAGAGGGAGGGGGGGTCGTCAACATTGTGATTTCCGTCTTTTTCAAGTGTATCCAGAATGCGTTTGTACCCATCTCTGGTGGCAGTAAAATGCTTGATAGCAACTGTGGCCCGCCCCATTTGTTGACAAGGTGTTTCTTCCGTGGTAGTGGGTAGGTCAGAGGGGGCTGGTCTGGAGGTGATTCCATTTCGTCGAAGGAAGGAGAGGTCATAATCAGTCCGAGTCGTTAAGGGGGTAAAAAAGCGAGGTAAAGTATGAATTAGTAAAATTGACTTCTAATCCTTTGAGCCCTAAAAAAAGTTATTAGACAGTCGGGGTGCTGCTTTAAAGACTAGAATCAGGAGCTCATGCAACAAACGTCTTATCTGCTCGGTGTCTCAACCAGCTATCCGGAATGGCGTCTGGCAAGTGGCGTGTAAATTACGGAGTTCCTATCCCCGAAGAGGATGTACCTTCTCATCAGAATTAATAATTAAAAATAAACAGAAAATAATGTAGGATGAAGTAGAATAAAGAAGTAGTAATTTGTGAAGTGTTTATGAAAAATTTAATGGGCAATGGCATAAAGCCTGCTAGAAAAAAAGCGGGCTTTTTACAAGTTTACATAATATAAATAAGATTTTAATATACGTGGCGCCATCTATTAAGTAGACTAACAACTAATATCTAACATTAGGAAAACTCAGTTTCTTGTACCTCAGCAGAAAACATGTAAATTGTTCACTGAGAAAAATAACTAAACCAAGAAGTGGAGGGATCCTTGGACTTGCTTAATGTTATAATATTTTCAGTGGTAATATAAATTTCAGTGTTTATTCTAGAAAAGTGACATAGTGTGGCTGGTGCATTTGTTAATCATGCTTACAAATTATTTAAAATATTTTGCATGACTTGTAAACTGATAAACTAAGTGATAGTTATTATTTAATAAATGAAATCTATTTTCTTAATCCATCCAAATTTTAATAATTTTCTTTTCAACAGAATTGTGGTTTTTATAGAGAAAAGTGTTTTTGCAGCTTTTGTGCCTTATTCTTTTTTAATCCAGCTATGCAGTAATTAACAGAGAACACAATTACATTTACCAGAGAAAACTGCAATGAAGTAATATATTATTGTTAAAATATACGTGTTGCCTTTTAGAATTTGAGCAAAAATCACACAGCAATAAAATAATTCAAACTGTTTTATTCTGATTTTGAATACAATTACCTTAAATATACTGCAGATATGTTCCAAAATAATTATTCCATTTTTATACAATGTGTTTTATTAATAAATTTTCTATACCAGTAAAACTAAGATTCTGTGTGCAGTGTACCATAAAAAACCTAACACATAAAATTTTATATGCTGAAACTATGGGTAATGGTGATGTGCACCTCAGAGATTTTTGAATTTTTTTTAAAAATCAATTTTTCAGTGATTTTTAAGCAGACATGACATATCACCACACACACAGCTATCACTGAATGTGACAACTGATTCTTCTTGTAGTTTTGGGGAAATAATTAGTTTAAGATTCAAATATACATCTATATATATTTATTTGTGTGCTCTTTGTAGCAGAATTGCAATTCTTTTTCAAGTAAATCATCACAAAAAAACATATCAAAAATTAAATTTTAGTTTTGGTTTACCTAATATTGTTTCAGTATTATTAATGATAGTTGTTCGACTTTATAACAAGTTATCTCTCGTGAGATTTCCCTCATGAAAAAATAGCTTGGGGATTCTTTCATGTTATTACAAGATTTAACTGGCCCCCTTCTTGCACAGGAAAGAGATAGATACAATAATAAGACTGATTATGTAAAGCAAATTGAAAAAGGAAATAGTAACAATTAATAGAAGGAAGAATGTTGAGATTAGCCAGCATTAAGTACCCTTACTTTTTAATATATTCTAACTTATATTTTAATATATTCTCTCTAACAGAGATTCCTTAGGAGTTCATTAACATAAGGAACTATATTACAGTTGGATCTCCATTTCACGAATTTGTTAAATCCTGAAAAAAATTTGTCATGTGGAAAATTCGTTAAGGTATTGCGACAACTTTTTTTTTTAGAACAATGGAGATATGGGGATTTTTTTTCTTATTTTCTAATAATTGTACTTTAGCTATTTTCTAGAATTCAACAACAATAAAATTTTAGTTCAAAAGTTTTTTCTTTTATTTTTAGTTGCACATGTGTGGGCATAAATTTTAATATCTCATAATACATATATTTGCCTTTAGATATCTTTTTAAAAATGAGTTATACTTAAGGTATCCGACTACTTGCGACAACTTTTTTTTAAAAATATGGAGATATGGGGATTTTTTTTTTTTTTGTGTGTGTGTGTGGTTTTTAGATTTGTTTAGTATATTTTAAGAAAAATATGCTAAAATTAAGAAAAGAAATTATGATGACTAAAAAGGGAAAAAATAGGTAAAAATTGACAAAAAATAGCATAAACGCGGCCCATTCTGTACCAAAGGTTTATGAACAAATTCTCAATTTTTTTTCATTCTAATGTGTTGCTATGTTATTCTTTTTTGAAATGACCTTCAGGATAAGAGATATTTTCTTTTTTACAAAAACTACAGCACTTTATCTCAGTTATTATATGAAATTGCTAAAAAAAACAGTGATTACATTAACACAAGGGACAGTATATTTTGTAATAAAACGCTGATTGTTTAATCTGAAGGTTAAAAAACAATTCCATTATACAGAACTTACTAAAATTTTTTCAGTAAGCTAGATGAATATCTTTCTATACTTTTTTTGCCTGATAAGCCAAAATTTGTGTTTTAATTTACATATAAAAAAATTAATATTCCCACAGTTTACACGCTACCAGTAGAAAGCAAAGTATGTACAAAGCTTTGTAAATATTTTGTCTGTTGATTGTGGATTCATTAAACCGTGCTAGTTTGATATCACAGGGCAGGCGGTAAGTTGTTATCTTCGCTAAGATGGGCGATAACATTTCAATATGGTTAAATTGATATTTTTATCATCTGGCGATGTGGTTGCCATGGAGATAACGTATATTAGAAATAATTTTGATTGGTTTTGTTCCAGCGGTAATCCTATTAATTTCAGACGATTTAAATTCGATTTCTTTTACAATTTAACAATTTTTATTGCAATTCTGAATCAACTTAAAATTTCAAGTCTCCTGTTTTTTTATGCTATTTTCGAATATGGGTATTTCTAATATCATTAGTGAGTACTAAGATATTTTTTAAAAAAAAGAACGAGTGTTGTATTTTTAATTATTGCTATAAATCGTTTATTTTCACTTTTTAAAAATGTTTTTTTTAACGTTCCTTGTTTGATGAGTGAGTGAGAGAATATTAACGTCGCACTGATTAGCAACACGAGGGCTTTTGGCGACGGTCCGCGTAATTTTGAACCATGGTCAAGTGACGCGGATGACACCTGAGCTGGCACCCCCTCTCCTAACTACCACACCACACCAACGGGAGGACGTTTGAGCTCTCGACAGATTTAACGTGCATCGCTCCCCTACACGGCGGGTCTTTAGTGGTACTAGGATCGAACTCATGACATGCTGCCCATGATCCGATGCCTAGAACACTCAGCCACCTTGCTTGATGAAATTCGTTGAAGAAACTTGCAGTTTTTGGAACACAGCAAGTTTTCAGTATTTTTTTAATTGCTATTCATTATCAATTTTAATATATATTATGTAATTATTTTATTAATACTATAACATAAAAATACTATTATGTGTAATAATCATATAATATTCGTTATTTGTAATAACTTTTATATTATTACATGTGTTATTTATTTAAAATTGTTATTTTGCTGTTTATTTATAATGTTAAATGAGTATTCTTATATATGTACGATTCTTATTATATTACAATACAATGATAATTCTTTTTTATAAAAATATTAAATTATATTACATGATTATTATTTTTAAATAATTCTATATGAATACTAGCTGACCCGGTAA
The DNA here is from genome assembly GCA_019973975.1 of Trichonephila clavata. Taxonomy (NCBI): domain Eukaryota; kingdom Metazoa; phylum Arthropoda; class Arachnida; order Araneae; family Nephilidae; genus Trichonephila; species Trichonephila clavata. Next base: position 8,400 of record BMAO01014343.1, read on the forward strand.
ACGTTGTTTTGCTAAATAAATTATTTCTAGTGAATATTTTGGTAGTCTCAAATAAAAAATAACTAACTCATTGTAAGTGTGTAGGGATGAGGTATATTACTGAAAGAGGAATGATTCGCTTTGAACGATGACGGCTTATAAAAGTAACAAAGCACCAAACATTCCTTTTTTTGAATTTTTCGTACCTTTATTATTTCAACTAATAAATTTCAAATTACATCTCTATCACAAATTATGACAGTTAAAAAATAACATTATCGGTCTCTTAGTGCAATGTGCTTTAATGGAACTATATAAGGAGTGTACGATATTTCTAGTGAGTCCATCTTTAGCCAACACAAACAAACTGGATGGTTTACCCACGTGAGAACATGCCACGTATAATTGTCCGTGTGAAACATGAATTGAATGTTCGAAATGACTTCAGGAGCAGGTTAGAATCGAGATCCGTACCGATAAGTAAACAGTTCAATGGTTCAGGTAGTGTTTCAATTTCCGGTAGTTGCACTTTTCCTGACGCGCAACACATCCCGGCTGGCTCATTTTTAAATTTAAGCGCATTTCTCAATGCGGACATTCCTTGTCCATAGCACCAATTGTCACATTCGAATGAGCGTAATATTTAACATTGGGCTCATACTCGAATGCTAGACGACGGAATGAATCGGATGTAAATGCTCGATGTACTTGTTGGCGTTGTTGGTCATTTGCTCTGAGTGTGTCAAATTGGAATCGAAGCGCTTGTCTTTGTTCTAATCGCGTCTTTGTTGATTTTGTTTAACTCGTATCTTTTGTAATTGTGATTTACGCAACTGCGCCATATTCACATGTACATCTTTATAATCCTGTTGGATTTGTTCGCCTGTTCTTTGAGCTCTTCTATTTTTTCATGGCTGTAGATTTAGTAATTCGACAGCCTAAATCAGACCCCTTTGCGTCTTGCTGGCATTATTTACTGTACAAAACACACAAATAGATCAAATTTAAGCACTTAATGCTAGAAAGCAGTATATTGATAATTAACTGATAATTATTTTACCTCTACCTTTCACAATTATAAAATACGTATATACTTCTCATTACATTGAAAATGATTCCTGAAAATTTTGAGCGCACTGAGTATTACAGTTTTATTAATTGGCGTTTAATAATATATAAACTAATAAATAATAAATAAGAACTCAAAATCTCTGAAAATATGCAGAAATGGTTTATACAGGTAACACAATACTTGTTGTTGGCGAGAGCTCGTGACACGTGTTGAAAACTATCGATTTATACGAGATCACTTAATTAACTGAATGTGAGAACTATCTTGAGCAAAGGGGGAATAAATAATTATAGCACTGCAAATTGATGATACATTTAGTATAAGGATATACTCTTAAAATGAGAGTTGCACTGAGAAAGTAAAATAAGTATAAGCATCACTGCTATAATATAAAAGGATGCAATATATGAATTTTTGAATTAAAGATATGCACAAAAAATGGGAGGGGGAATAAACTTTTCACTCGCCAAATTTGGTGATTTTTGATTTGTTACAGACACTTCTTTTGCTAATGTAACCCATGAGCAGGGTGATTCGGACGGTGGAACAGAGAAAAGTCACACATCTGGCGTGAAACCGATTTTCGACGCCAAGCAAAACAACAGACAGGGGTTTTAAGGTTTTTAATTAATATCTTCTCAACTAATTGCAATATCGAAATGAAAAACCTATTATCAGACCTACTGAATATACGCACAAAATTTCATAAGATTTGGTCTAGTCGTTTCGGAGGAGTTTGGCTACAAACACTGTGACACGAGAATTTTATATATTAGATATAATAATTATTAAAAAATAATTATTATATGAATATTATATATAGTAATTACTATAAAATTATTATAAGATTATTGTATACTGCATATTACTATTAGTAAATATGATTTTTTTATTATATTGATATTCATTATTTATTGATCTTGGTTAGTTTGAATCTCTTCCTATATTCTTCATTTGAAATATATTTTAATGTAATCCAAAACAGTTCTTTAAAATTATTTTCCTGACCAGTCTTACCGCTAGGCCGCCATCTTGGATTTCATTCCAACAACATGCGCTGCTTGGCGTGATTCTTTATTGCGCCAAACAGTTTGGCGCCTTGCCCCGTGATATCAAACTAGTTCCCTAAATTTGAATAAATGAAATAACTGATATAAAGTCATTTGCCAGGGTGTTTCGCAATTATGGCGTATTTCTATAAAAGAGCAAAATGCATAAACTACTTTTAAAATGATCAAATATAGCAGAAAGAACAAGAGGTATTGATGTCTGAAGTTGTAGTCAATGAATTGAAAATACACAAAGAAAATTTTAAATCATTATGACAGAGATGGAGTTTCTGTTATAACTAAATCAAAAGTAGGAGTTGATAGTATTATTCACCAGCATGCATCATGTGCAAAATTTCAAGTAATGCAAGGGAAATTAAATTCTTAAATTTTATTATTGCACATAACACACATAAAAGAGTATTAAAAACTTTCTAAATTATAATTGTGATTATGGTACTCTTTTAATGAGTAATAATATGCAAGCTAAGTCTGGCAATATTATAAAGGCTTGTGAATGATATGGGAGAAATATACCTTGTAAATAATTGGAAGAGGATGTAATTTTAAAAAAAAAACGTATAATACACAAAATGGTTAACAAAATTAATGTTTTTCATGATATAACATTACATTTAAATTATCTGAAAAAATGCGAGGCCATGAAGGAACAATTTAAGTTATACTTGAATCAAAAGCTAGAGCAGTTTATAGGGCAATGGTCCTACAACTGTGTTCCACGAGGCATACTCAGTGGTTCCACGAGTCCCAATAAAAAAATCAAAAAGAAACTTATAAATGTGTATGCAAAATGGATTCACATTCTCTATGAAGTTTGTATGCCCACAAGAATTTAAAGCTCGTCCCCATCATTAAGAAACTAAAAATTTTATTTATACATAATAACTTTATTTTTTTCTGCAATACTTTTTAAACTTTATTATAGTAAAATAAAAGAACATTAAGATGTTTTATCTTTTTTTTTCCTACTAGTTTGTGAATATTTTATTGTTTACTATCCAGGGTTCCATGAAATAATTTTGAACTCGTTAGTACAACATCTTGCAAAATTAAATGTTTTTCTATTGGAAAATGACTTATTTTTAAATTTGTGGAAAAAACACCCACAGTAAAGGAGAGGGAACAACTTATTAACATTAAAAATCCAAATTAAAGCAAGAACAGCTCCTAACTTTTATGTTCAAATTCATGCAAAAAACACAGTATTTCTCCCACAACTAAAAACATTTTAATGTCATTCAGAACAATATGTATAAGTGAAAAATATTTCTCAAAGTGAGTGACTACAAAAACAAAGCACAGAAACAAATGAAACTCGGAATATGTAATGCAGTTGCAGTTAATCTAAATAGACCTAGACTTCAACAGTTTGTGGGAAAAAATGGCAACACATATCCCAGTTACTAAACATAATACATGGATAGATGACACTTGGAACATAGAATAATGTTATTAATGAGTAAATTACATTAAAAGTAGATTAAAATTTTTGGACAATAAATGCAAAACTTTTCTTAATTGCCTTTACATAAAGTGCCTATAACATGATCTACTTTAAGTATTGTTTTGAGATATATTCTTCAAAGTGTGTGTGTGGAATGGGGATCTACGAAAACACTTTCTAGTTGTAGGGGTTCCTTGAAGGCACCTTCGTCAGTTGAAAAGGTTTGAAAGACCACTGCTTTAGAGGAAGGCTGGTTGATCTGGACGCCAAAAAGAATAGTCCTATTTACAATGAAATAAACATTACATTTTTTTATCCACTACTTTTTATTACCATCACTGTTTTATGCTATTTCTCTTAGTGCTCTTAATAATACTGAAGAAATCTAGGAGGAATATAGTTTAAATTGTTTGAAAATAATTTCTTTTTTAAAAATAAAATAAATTTTTCGAAATTTCTTGAATTAAAATAATTAGTAATTAAAACATTTGATTCTCCAAGAAAACCTGTTTCCCTCACTAAGAAAGGGAGAATCTTTGTATTTAGGGGCATTCTAAGCTGTGAACATCCCCATTGAACAGCAGGAGACAAACTACTATTTTGCTTCTATTGTCTGCTGTTGTATAGTAGCATCAATCAGTAACAAAAAAGGGAGAAGTCAACACTGCTGAAAGTGCCATCCTGAAGAAACTTTTTCTCTTGAAACATGCTGTCTCCAAAAGGTTAATAACCCTTTCACTCTGAAAAAGTAACTTGTGCTCAAAAATATTTTTAATCAATTTAATTTAAGAATGGAAAAATGCTTTAAAATGAAACCAAAACCAAAAGTAAAGCTCAGAAAACTTCAAATATATATGTTAAAAACTATTTGGTTATATCTTTCTAATTTTTATTCGAAAATATATGTATCTTATTTCTCATACCATAAGCCTATTTATTGTCTTGGTCTTATAATCAACCACAGTAATTACTGATGTATCCGCCAATGAGAATAATGAATAAAAATAAAAAATCTATTCAACATTATTAATTTATCGATGAAAACCCACAATAAATTAAATATTTGTAGAAAATTGTTGTTGTCGTATCCTTCCCGAAGGGAAGAAATGAAAGTTGCCAGAGCCTGCGAGACACATTGGATTTTTTTACGATAGATGGCGACACCACCTATCTCCACCTCCACAATTTAGGCATGGAACTGGAGGGGAGGGAAATATTCTCCAGCCCCCTGCACTTGTGCTTTCAGCTGCAACCGCCCACAAGACTTTCGGACCCACTGATTTAATGAGCACATACTCCGTGTGTACTCGGTGGCATCGCACATCGAACCCAGGCCCTCCGGTTTGGAGTCAGATGCTCTAACCACTAGGCTACCCACAGCCCTAAAAAAATTAATCTGTGTATATGAATATTCATGTATATATTATACATATATAAACATATATATGTACATATAGATGGAGCTAAAAAAGTTTTACTTCAGTCGTGTGGTCTAAAGTACACTCGTTTTTTTTTCTCTCCTTGATCTTTATATCTGTGGTTGGGCATGGAACACTCTAGAAAAAATAATGGATTGCTTTAAATGTGTTGCTAGTATGAGTAGCGATGTTAAGGCTACACAGTGCCCTTTTTAAAGACAGTAATATTAAAAGTAATTTGTGTTTTCCTTTCAGATTATATTATTAAATTGATTCTGGAAATAAAAGTAAATTTGACCCGTCTTTATTTTAAAAATGGATTTTTAGTATGGAATTGAACATTCCTAATTAATTTTCCCTACTAAAAATTCTTTGTTGAATTTTAATAATTATTATTACAGCTAAATCTGGAAAAAATATCAAATTTTTTAAACTGTTAACTTTTAGATTTTTTAAAAAATAACTAGTGCTCTCAGACCAAAATCTATAACTTTTAAAGAACAAATATATAAAAATTCGACAAATTTCTTTCAATATTATCTCGATCAAGAAAAAATCCTTGGGAGAAATATATCCTCAAAATTGAAAAGTCTGAGAAAAACACTTCTAATTTTGTAAAGGCATAAAACAAAAACTATTAATACCTCTAAAAATCTTATTTTAAAAAATGTTATGTTCCAAATTACGTACAGTATCAAAAACACTACTTTAATTAAATATGTTTGAGGATATACATTTTTTAATATTTAAAATATGTTTTACATAAAATTGATAGCATGTGTTATGATGATAGAGAGATTACTCAGCTTAATCTTAACATAATATTTTCACAAAAGTTTTGAAACACTTATAAAAATAATTAATGATACAAACTGAAACTCGAAACCCCCCCAGGTTCATACATATAACATCTAATTTTTTCTCATTTTTAAGTCAGTGCAATTTAGAACGTTTGATTTTTATTACATGACTTTAAAATACTTTAATGTAGTTTTTAATATCAAAGATAAATTCAGTTATATTTGCAATACTTGGGAATACTTGAATTCTGAAGTCTCATTGTAGTATCAGCTGAAAAAAGGCTGATTTTCAGTAGTATTCCACCTCTTCCAAATATTGTCTTTTAGTAACACAAGAATGTCTTGAGCCCGGCAATTTCTCAATAAGAAAAAATGAATGAAAACAAAAAAAGCTTCTAAGGTTTTTAACTATGTGTAATAACACAAATATTGCTCTTTAAAAACTAAAAACCTCGAAACATAACTGAACAAATGATTTTAGTAATAAAATAAAAAGTTAATAGCCATTTCACTGAATGAACAAATTATTCTCTCAAATATCTCTCTTTATATACAAAAAAAAAAAGTTTTTCATGATGCTGTAATAAATTTAATTCTGTGCTTAAGGAGAAGTTAACAAAAGAAACTACATCTTTACAACAGAATGAAGCAAACCCACAGTTTGGACAAATTTACATTTATGATAGGGAGGCTTTGCATGAACGTGCAAAAATAGTTAAACATGACAATGTGTTACAAATTTTACAGCCAGTTATGAATAAAAATCCGCTTGAACTACATAATACAAGGAAATTACAGTTTTACAATTTGAGCCGTGATACAGTTGCATAATTTGTACAATGGGAGTTGGTCCGCATTAGGCAGATAGGGGAGGAGGTGGTACCTCTTTCTAGTTTTGAATTAAACTTTTAAGAATGGAAAAAATACCAGCTGGGTGGTGTGGTTGGTTTGTCGCTGGCCTTCTGCACCCAAGGTTGCAGGTTCGATCCCGGCCCAAGTCATTGGATTTTCATGATGCAAAAAATCAACAGCGGCCCTGTCATATGATGATGCAGCATGCAAAAGAGCCCTAAAGTATGTTTTGCTTGGATGCTCTCGGCAAAATTAAATCCTAGTACTGGTTCGCATTGCCAAGAGCTCAGGTGCCTCCCTCTGTGGAGAAAACTAGGCATCAAAATTGCTTGCTGTAAATGGTATCGCTTATATGGTGGAGCGCTAAAAAGTGATACCAGCTCCTGTGGAATGTACTAAATCTGCAAAGGTTTAAAATACTAATACGCAGCCCCATTGGGAAAAAAAAGAGTGGAAAAATGCTTTAAAATATATTTACTACACTAAATAGATTAAACTAACCACACTCTCTAAACTGTCAAACATTGAGATCATCAACTCTCAGAAAAATTCAAATATATTAAAAACTGATTGCTTATAAGACTTCCTAAACCTTTTTGCTATTCCTGGTGGGCGTGGTAGCTTAGTGGTTATGGTCACGAGTTCATGGATCAATTCCTGTTGCCACTAAAGACCCTCCGTGTAGATGAGGCCATTCCTCCTGTACATGTGGTAGTTTGGAAAGAAGGATGCCAGCTCAGTTGTCCTTCTTGTTACTAAACCGAGGTTGAACATTACGAGGTTTGTGATCAATAGCCTTCTTGTTGCTTTATAGAGCAACGTTAATTTCTCTCTCGCTTTTGCCAGTCCTGCTCTAGGTACATAAATAATTACTTTAATTTAAACCCTGCAAAAATTCATTTATAGTTAATCTTTTATCTTTAAAGTTTACATATCTAATAATGATTGAATTTTGTTCCTAATGGGGAATATCAAGAGTGCAGTCCATTTGGATACTATACTACATAGCTGCTTTTATATCATCTTTAACTTTGGAAAGGTCTTCCTTTCTTAGTACAAAAATAACTTACTTTTGAGATCTGTGCATAATTTTCTGTTTTACAAATTTTTTATTCTATTCAAGTGATCCATTAGAGGGTACAGAGTAGTATTTACTTAATAATTCGATTAAAGTTTAAAAATTTCCATTATAATTCCATAATTTACTTATTACTTCACAATGGGGAACATTATTACATGTTAAAAATAGAATCACATCTAAAATTCTTTGAAACAGTAATTTTAGATTACTGACTGCGTTCGGAACAGTGATTTAAAAAAAATACAGTGAATGATGTTTTTTATATTTTGGGTCAATTGAATTAGAATATGCATATAAAATTGTTCTACAAATGTTATAATAATAAAAAACTGTTTAAATGTAATTGTTAAATGTAACTGTAATTTAAACTGTTAAAACTGTTTTTTATAGCAAAAACATGAAGAAAAATGACATTTTCAAAACATTCTCCTTTTATGGAAAATACTTCTCTGTAATATTTTTTTCTATGTATATATAGAGTACCCCTCTGGATTACAGGGAGAGTTTGTCGGAAATCACCAGCCAATAAAACTGCCATTCCTTCCATAATATCTGTAATATCTCATAAATCCTGAAGAGTTCGATTTAATGCTTCTATAGCTTTCTTGTGAGACATTATACTTTCTTCCCACACTAAATGCTTACATTTTCTAAGTATCCTGCCTCGAGAGCTATTTTTGCTGAAATTGCAGACGGGTGAATCTTCATGTGCGAGATTTAACAGTAATTTTAAAACGGAATGTGCAGTACGAACGCCGGTCAGTTGTATCTCGGCTATACCCGAAGAAGTCACAGCAACTGCTATCTTCTGATTTTTTTTTGATGGACATTAATAATATGTTTAGCAAAAACGTTTTTCCGGTTCCTCCAGGGGCGTTGAGAAAAAAAGAGTGCACCACTGCCGGATTCTGTTTTACGTAACACTTGACAGAAGACTTGACATTGTTATGGAGTTAATTGAGGTATTAATTCTGTTACTTCATCTTGCAATGCTATAAAATTGTAGTCTAATTCTCTAGCAATTTCATTATTGAAGTTATTTCCGTTGATTTGTCATGGATTAACCATTCCAAAATCATATAGCTTCTCTCTCTCTTCCCAACCATTATTTTCAATTATTACTATAGTTTCATTGTAGATGTGTTCCTTGAAAGTCATCTGCATACACTTGCTGCAATCATCGCAAAATATTTTCCATCATGTACTATTTGTACGTATTCCAAAGGGTTTGAGAATTAGAAAGACTGCAAGATGACATAAGTAATGCGTAAAGTTCCCTTATACATTTTATTCGGTGATTGGCATTGCATGGCTTCCTCCATAGTAATATCTAGTATATATATTCATAGTAATATCTCCATATAAAATATCTAGGTTCAGTATAAGCGAAAAATTTTGTGCAAAACGTGGCCTTATAATGGAATTATTTTTTTTTTAAAAATAAATTAAAAGTACTTAAAGTAACTAAATTTTTAATATACCATAGAACTTTTAATATCATTCAGTTTTCTAAGATTTTATATAATTTCCCTCATTAGAAAGTGTGGAGAAAATCTGGGATTGATGAAATAGAGAAGTTTTTAGCCAACTTGGCGATATTTTTCGAAGTTTGACATATAATAAATATAACATAATAAACGTTTGACATTTAATAAGAGAAACATTTAAAATACTTTTTGCAAAGATGTTAAGTTACACGCCATGTTTCAGTGGTTAAAGTTTAGTACAAGGGGGGGGGGGGCGATGTCAATTTCTTATGGCGACCAGAATCGATCGCCAAGCTACTTCACTTAGCAATAGGTGTCCGGAAGCCAGAATGAATTCGTTATCTCACCCCATGATATCTGTATAAAAATCACCAAATCCAAAGCCCCCTCCCCTATACTACACTTGAGTCCAAAAAAAATTAAATAAAGAAAAAATAGGATCAAAACTAACCATAAAACTTATAAACTTTTTGTTTCTTGAATTGCTTCTTGTTTATGAAGCTCTCATTTTTTATTTTTAAAAGTGCATCCGAAACAGCTGATGTCATTCTTAATTGAACAGTGAGCTATCATAAAAAAAATTATGACACGTGCCAGCGTATTATAATGTGCGTATTACTATGTCTCGTGGAGAGCATTGGTCGCCAGTAACCAAAATAACGACTTCATTAGTTCAGCTTGGCGTTCAGTTTGACATTTACCCATATAATTTTCTTTCCCGTAGGAATACAGGAATAAAATATGTCCTATGTTACTCGTTGATAATGTAGTTTTTAATTGGTGAAAAAATTTTTAAAATCGGTTTTGTGGTTTAGGTGGGAAAGCGTAACAAACAAACAAACTTACATTCACATTTATAATATTATTAGGATAGGATATTTGACATCTAGATTGAAAGCATTGTCCCCAGGAAACAAAGAAATATAATCAGGCCTTGAAATTTCTTTATTTAGGAAGAATATTGGATAACTGCCACATTTGGCATTACTTTGATTTGGAACTGTCTTTTAATTTGCTGAAATTGGACGAATAAGTACCCAATATGCTTGTCAAACAAATCAATGGGACGCCATTTCTGAGAGGTAAGGATCCTTCTTATTTAAAAAAAAAAATCTCCCAAACATATGTGATGGGACCATTCAAATCTTCCTAACTGGTTGTATTTATGCAAGAAGCTTTGAAGTGAATGCCATCATGCTTTCTGTAGTATTTGTATTCCATCAAACAAAGAGTTTAAAAAGTGAGAAAAACTCGTCAGCTAAAAGTAAACTGGTGGAAATTCGCGGTTTGCACCACAAGATATGCAATAATACATGTAAATGTCCAATTCTTATTTTGTTTTGAAACAATCTCAATTTTGCCATCAAGTTTTTTACCTTTAATAATGGGTAAAATTATAAAGCTTTAACTAAGAACGAGGCGGAAACATTCAAGCCTTTGGAAAACAAAATAGAGCAGAAATATACAAGTTTGGTAAACCTTTCAGTCTTAAATTATTAAAAAGGATCCCTCATGTTCTTTTTAAAAAAGATCTTATATGGGATGAAATTGTCGAATCGGCCACTGGCCCGCCACAATTATGAAAAATCGGCTAATTTGGTCCGCTTTTTGTCGTGTTGTGTTTTGGTAGTAGCAACCCCTACAGCAACACGATACAACTTCTCTCTCACTGATCAAAAATGAAAAGGTTTACCAGATTTGGTGCTTTTATCGATTTGGCAAGAAAACACTTGGCGGGATAAGTGGCCGATTCGACAAATCAACCCCTATGTGGTTACTTGCCAATAATTCCAGATATCCAGTGATTCAGGAAAAAAACAAGCAGAAACGAACAACAAAATGCTTCAGTAGCAGTATCCACGTTGAAATAAATTTGTTTCAAAAATCAAATTGATCATTTTAAGTTAATAGTAATGCAACAAAAACGAAAACATACATAATCTCTAGAGCAACCAAACTAACAATTAATACAAATAATGATAACAATATTGTAATGTGTATTATCCAACTTTCCAAAAATTTACGAGTTAGCATACCATATCAAATTAGTACTAAAAATTGATTTTTATTAGTTACAGCATTAAATAAATATAGAATTACCTTAAGAATTGGACAAATATCCCGAGTCAAGTCTTCTAAAATTTCATGACATTAAACTTCCATTTAATTAAAA